>OY821520.1:198663945-198788945 GCA_963682025.1 Cordilura impudica | reverse complement strand
TTTTCCAGGTGAAAAATATTTTTTTTTCCTGCTAAAAAAAAATTCTTAGGTGAACCTTCACTAGAGGTGAATACATCTGGCTTTATGCTGACATTATTATATCACGAGTTACTACCAGCAACTAAAATAAATTGTTGAGGTGAAAATTATTTTTTTTTTTTCAAAAAATATTTTGAGATGTAAAAAATATGTCGCGATGAAAAACAATTTTAAGTGAAAATCATCAAATCTATGGCAAATGTTTTAACATTCATTTCTTATTTTAGCAAATGTGGAAATTATTGAGGTGAATATATATTTTTGTGGTGAAAAAATATTGAAAGGTGAAAAAAGATATTTATGAGAAAACATTTCGAGATGTTAAAATAGTTTGAAAGGAGTAAAATGTTTACCTCTATGATTGTACGACAATATATTTCATAGACATTGACCAGATGATTGTTGTGGTGAAAATAAATGAAGAAAAAATTAATTTTTACAGTTTTATCTAAAATTTTTTTTTGAGATATGGACTTTTTCGAATCTAAATTAAGGTTGAATTATAATGAATTTGTATGATATGTAGATCTATTTTTAGTATATTTATATTTTATTTTTAATTCAACTTACATTTATTTTTTATACGTGTATATTCTCTTGAAGTTCTGCAAGTTGTTTATATGAAATTGTAGAAAAAATGATGATGATGATTTTCTGTTTATTAACATTACTACAAATTGGTTATTTTCCTTTATTGCATTTTCTTTATTTAAAACATTAAAAAATATGTATTTAAAAAAAAAAATAATTGTAAACCTTAACTACAATTTCACAAATAGTTTTTAAACACACATAAATTTTACCACGCTTTCTATCTTTATAGCTCTGTTGAATTATTGTAAATTATGAAAATTTAACACTATTATGGTCAAGCATTATCCTTGGATAAGTATTATGATTTCTCGCAATTAGTAACATTTTTTATGGTGAAAGGGAAATGGTGAAAAAAAATATTGAAAAAATATACAGAATTTGAGCAATAGAGCAACAGCAATTTTATTTTCCAAGTCTGTTTTATTTTATGAGCAATAACTTGTCTGCTATATTGGAGCGTTTACACTGACTCAAATTGATATAAATATTTCAAGGGTTAACGAAATATTCCAAGATTTGAAGTTTATGCACAGTTAAACGCTGTATAGTAATAGGAATTTCGTTGTTGGTTTTTAAGCAGTGTCGGTATCTCTCTCTCTGTAGCTGTGGTAGTAATTGTGGATAGATATCTATATACGTATGTGTGGAGGATTTGTGTATGTATATCTGTGCGAGATCTTGTAATACTATATTTCAAGTAACTTTACACTTTGTGAAGCAGTTATAGTAGATTTGCTTCCTGTTATCCTTGTAATGCTTACGTATCGTTTCGTTCGTTGTACCTATATACGCGACTGAGCATAACACAGAAGCAAACAAACAAGCAAAAAACAGCAACACATACACACAATTTTATATTAGGGTGGCAGATTTTTTGTCCCCTTTTCCTTTCTTGTTAAAGCTTTTTGGCCAAATCGAGCCAGAGATTTTATAACAAAAAGAATATTTTTTCCACAACTGGATATAACACAACAGAAGGCCACATGTAAACATTTTTATTTAACAATATAGTTTCTAGCAGAAAATTTCCTCAGTATTGTCACTGTCACGCTTCATTGTCATTAGTAAGACACGATGTAATTTTTACAAAAACATTCCGAAATATGTTTACTTCCAAAATGTATTAAATGTAAATCTTAACGAACAACACGATATAAGTATGACAATTGTAATTAATTTTATTAATATTAATTGTATCTGTCGCACTGTCATTGATAAGAAAATACTTTGAAAAGTGTTTATTTCCAAAATGTGTTCTGTGACTATTGTCATTGTCAGAAGTTTTTTTTTCAACAACGAAATTTTAAGCAATAATAATATATAAGTAAGACAATTGTCATAGTTTGATTAAAATTATATTTCCAAACAGAAAATATCCTCGATATGAATTGTCGCTGTCAGACTTCATTGTCATTGTTGAGACATAAAGCGAATTTCATTAAAATGCTATGTACTTCCAAAATGTGTTCCATGACAATTATCTGGTTTAAATGACTTTCTTATAAATTCATCGATCAAAATCGATATAAGTGCAACAATTGTCATTATTTTTTTATTAATATTATATTTGTACCGAACATAAATTGTCATTGTTACACACCGTTGGCATTGTTACATCTCGACGTACATTTAAAAAAAAAAAAAAAAATATTTACTCTTAAAACGTGTTCTGGACAATGAAATCTTAATGAATAAAATAATATAAATATGATAATTATCATAAATTTTGTCTTATAACAATTGCATTTGTTAAATAAGTATGTTAGAATAATATATGAAATCCTAAAAATTTTAATAAACATTTTTTTCTGTCGTAGTTAAGTGACATATTTATGCCAAACGTGAAAAACCAGAATAATTATTCCCTCATTGCATTTTTATAATTTCAAGTTATTATTGTAGAATATTCACTTCAATATCACCAATAGATTCCGCTTTGACTGAAATTTTAACATTTCACAAACTTTGTTAGTTTTCATGTCATTTGAGTTGCCCGGGTTTTGAGGAGCCTAATGTCAGCCCAAATTTTTTTATTTCAATTTCTATTAATAAGTTTTAAAAAGATTTTTTGATATATTAAAATTTTCAATTTTGAAACTTTCTGTCTCTTTCACTTTTTTTATTTTTTTAATTAACCAACACTCAGGGGATGCCCCCTACAAATGCAGTGCATTGTGTTGATTTCAGGAAAATAGGTTATGGGAAGGACAAGAGAGGGAGTTGTGTTTGTGGATATTTGACTTATATTTTATTAGATTATAACTGTCAGGAAAGACCTATGCGGGCAGTTTATTCCACATACGGCTAGTTCGACTGATAAACGAATTCTCTCTGTAATGCGTTGTGCGGTCAACTGGACTATAGACTACAAACGGATTTGATCTTCTAGAGAAGCGGCTAAAGCGAACCGAAAACCAAGACATTTGAATGCTTCTTTCGACACTTGAAAAACATGCTCTTCCAACGAACATCACATTGAATTCTCATTATATAAAAATAATGACAACGGTCAACTGTCAATGTGTTTATTAAAATATACATTTCCTAACAAATATAAAGAATATTAAATGTCATTGTAGCAACCCCGTTGTTATTAGTCATTCAAATGATAAATGTCATAAAAATACTCGGAAAAGCATTCTATGACAATATCTTAGAAAAGTAAGAGATCATTTTGTCGTTGTCATATTTAGGTGATTTCTATGATCGCATTTTTATAATTTCGAAAAAAAAAATTATTCATGGCTCAAAATTCAATATTTCAAAATTTCATAAATTATTACTTATTTTTAGAGTGTTGAGCATTCTAATGCTCATATAAATTTTCTTTAGACGCATTTTGATGATTTCGAATTATTTTGTTTGAAATTCTATTAATAATCTTTAAAAATATTTTAATTTACGATTTTAATATTTTTTTTGTCCTACAATTTGTCATGGTATTCCACTTGATATAACTTTTGATCAATTTTCCTTAAAAGCATTTTTGTAATTTCGAATAATTTGATTTAATTTTTCTTAACTAATAGTATAATTCAAAAATTTACAATTTTTAAATTATTTTATTTAATCAATTTGCAATTTTTAAATTATTTGTCACCTTTGTTTTGTCCTCACGTTTGTCATGGTATTCCACTTGACATAAATTCTAAGAAATTTTCTTTAAACATGTCTTTATAATTTCCAATTATTTTGTTATAATCTATAATATGAATAGGCAAGGCGATTTCCTGTGATCGTGTAATAATTCTAATTAATTAAAAAAACCTCATTTGAAAACTATTTCTTTTTAGCTGTCCACCAGATTTTGGTGGAGCCCATTGTTTACTACCAAATACTTTTACGACATTGGCTTAAGAGTATGACAATTGTCATTAATATCAGATTCTGTATTATATCATGATATTTAAATATAATTAAGTTTTAAATTGAGGTACAAAAGACCCAAGTGGGTTCCTGGGCTAGATCTAAATCTATTAGCAAAATAGTATATCAATTGTCTTTTAATTTAATCTTTTTAAAGATTTTTTGCTTAATAATCAATATTTTTTATTGACCTATTTTTGACTCGAAATTTTTTTTTTTTAAATTTTTCTAAAGAGAGTCCACTTTTCTAGTCTTATCTATTTTGACACAGTTGTGTTATATCAGCCAATAAAATCTATTTATGTATTGTTTACTGATAATTGTCTTTTTTAAACACTTGTCTTTATTGTCACTGTATTAACCTTTTAATAACAGTCAAAACTTTTTTTAAATAATGTTTGGGTTAATACTGCTTTTATAAAGAACAATTGTAATATATTTTATTCCAGAATGTTTTAAAAAATTTTATACAAATTGTACTACAACCTTGTCATAATATTGTCATTAGCATGTCATAATATTAATGATTCGTGAAGTTACAGTAATTTATTTCATATAATGCTGTCATAAAATTTCTGACAATATTTTACATGTATAATGAAAAATTTGCTGTTATAATACTTTTCCTGTTAAATACGACAAATGTCACTACCAAACAAGTATGTCATAAGTCATAATATTCATATTTCGTGATGTGGCTCAATTTTGTATTATTTCAGACAATAATTTTATAAAATTTCTTAGTGCATACCAGTTATGTAATTACAAAATTAAAGAAATTGAATATGTAGAGTGGGTGATAATCTCAGATAAATTTGTATTGATGATTGCCTGTAAGGTAAGACAACTGTCTTGTGTCAGTAATCTAATGACAAAATAATATTGCCGATAACGACAAATAATTTTGCCTTGGTATTTTCTTAAGTGATGCAAATGTCATTGCTAAACCATTTTGTTTTAGTTGTCTGGATGTGTGATTTAAGTTCCTTTATATAATTCCTAACAGTAATCTAATGATATACTAACCAACTAAAACATATATGCATTAAAGTTGCAGAAATCAGCAACAATGTTGTCTAGATGGTTTAATAAAAAATGAGACAATTGTCATTGTTAAAGTATTATACCCGTTGTATTAATATACGTAGTTGAAATTACCCATAATAGAAATGTTGTTGAGTTTAATATATTTGTTTTTTGACAATTATTTTAATTGAAATCGTTTAAAGGCAGTGTAATTTCTTATAAGACAATTGTTAGTTAAGTTAATTACTGTTTTGTTATATGTTAGAATTGTATTTGAGAAAAAGTAACAATTTTGCCATTTATTATAAAATTTTCTCATGATGTCATGTCATATTCTATTTTTCGCAATTTTGAAATATCCAACGATAGCAAAAGTTTGACGTAAGATTAGATGAGTTATGTGAAGTATTTTCTTTTAAAAACTTGAATTAAAAAGTCTTTGTTTTATGTCATATTATTTCAACTTTGTATGACAGTTCTCATTGTTTCTAAATTTTAGTAAAACTTTTATTTTCTAACACAAAAATATAGTTTTGTATTTTTTCATGATATTGTTGAAGAATTTACAACTACTTCTACATACAAGTGCCACCCTACTACACATACAATACGTTTAGCTAGACAATTTCTATAACAGAAAATAAAATATATAAATTTTTTTTAATTGTGTAGAGGGAGAATTTCCTTTTTTTTTTTTTTTTGTTATTTCTATATGTAGCAAAATTTTTTCTATTATATTTTTATTTCCTTTTTTAATTGCTTCAATTTATATTTACTTAAACCAAAAAAAAAAAATTGTTTCACAAGAAAAGTTATAAGAATTATTGATTTTTGTTAAACAAAATTTTCTACTTTAATACATTTTTTATTTAAATCACACTTGTATTCAATTTGTTACAAGAATTTTTTTATAACGATATTATATAATATTTTAGTTTTTTTTATAATTTTCTTAAATAGTTTATTTCTATTTTATAATTTTCTATTTGTTATATTAATTTTTTTTATATTTCATATATTTTTTAAAGGATGACTCTTTTTTTTTAATTTATTAAATTTTCTTTAAATGAGCTTTAATAAAAAATGAGCACCAGCATGAATTTTTTTTACTTGTTTAATAATTTTGCTTAATATTTATTTTTCCGTTCACAATTTTTTCTATAATGTTAATAAAATCACTTCAAAAAACTAACTGAGCTTGTAGTAGAAAAAAGACCCAGCAAAATTGTCTAGTTTTCTTTATGGATTAAGGGTTATATGCGCAGAAAATGTGGATTTTAAGAAATAAAATCCAAACTCTCTTATTACCAAATTAGAGAAGGAGAGAGAGAGAAAGAGCCAGTACACATGTCATGTCATTGCAACATGTGATGTTATTTCACATTTTCTTTAGCCTTATGTTTTATTTACCGGTATTTATTTAAAGCTTGTGTTAGGAAAACAATCATCATATATATAAACCATGTGCTTATTTGAAATTGTTTATTTTAGAGGGTTGTCAAAAACGAAAAAAAAAAACAAAAAAAATTAAAAAAAAAACAAGGGAGAGAAGAGCATGTCTGAGTAATATCTGAAAGTGAACCTATAAAGTATTTCTAGAGAAATAGAAAGTAAATCAATTGCAACAACAAAAAATATTTTCAAACGCAAAAAATGTCATAAAAAAGTATTAAACTTCATATGACAACATCAAGACTTTGAAAAGTTTAATAGAAGAAAGTTAAACCAATTAAATAATTACGAATAAAAAATGCCTACATTCTACTTGTCACTGTCACATAACTATTTCATGTCAAATAGTTTCTCATGGATATTCGGGTTATGTCGGCAAAACGCTTTAATAATAATTTCTTTTAAAAAAGGAAGAAGTTACACAACTATTCTAACAAGACCCAGCATTAAAAGACAAAATTAAGTATTTTCTTTGGCTAATGATCGACAAGCAATTTCGGAAATTGTTTTCTTTGCAATCTTGTCTGAAAACAGAAGTTTATTCTGAACTTACATTGATCAACATTAATAATGAAGAACCAGTAATTCAAAACATCTTCTCATTGTCCCATAATTTTGCCATTTGTCTTGTTATTCTAAGACATTTTTAAAACGTTTTCATATCTATATCTATACTTGGTACCGATTTTAAACTTATAAAATTATTTATTAACAAACCTAGTTATATATCTTCTGTGTGTTCAACAAATATTTATAATTGAATGAAAAAATAAATTTTCGTAGAATGTCCTCTTGAATTTCATTAGTTTGTTATAAAAAGCCATTAACTTTCGAGTTTTTTTATTATAAAGCTTTTACGTCGTTAAGCCTTTTAAAAAAAAGGCTTAAAGAACATGCAAAGTTTTTTTAAGGTTTGAAAGTTTTTTATTAGGAAAGCTTCAAAGTTTCATATTAAAATTTTACAAGCTTTTGTATTACCAAAGTTTCACGTTTTTAATTCTTTTCAAGTTATATAGTCTTAAAAAAAATTCTTAAAACTTTTCAGTTGCTTATAACACAGAACCTTCTAAGTTTCTTATATTTAAAAACATTAACCAAAAATTTAAGTTTGAATCTTTTATTGGAGGAAATGCAAACTATTAATGAAAAATGTTTAACTCAAATGTCAAGCTTTCAAAATTAATTTTTTTACGCGAAGGAATAAACTGTGAAGCTCGATTATATGAAAATTTCGAAAATTCTAATTATTTAATAAAGCTTTGATAAAAAAAATTTAAGATATTTCTCTTTATTATTTCCGATATTACGATATTAAACAACAAAGAACACATCAAAAATTTAAGATATTAATAAAAGAAAATATATTATAACTTATGCCAGCTTGTTAGATGTAAAATATTTAATAAGCATTTTTTAACAATTAAAAAAAAAATAATTTTTACATATTACAAAAAAAGAATCCGGTACTATATAAATATTTTTTCGTCGTCAATAGTTAAGCATATACAGAAAAGAAAACGCAATATGGTAAGGACATTTTTAAGATATCTTGAAAAACTTTTTTTTTTTAATTCCTGCGAATAAAAAAAATTTTTTTTTAATTTTATATTTTTTATAATTTAATTTTAATTGAACATAAACCGAACTCATTTGAGTAACAGACTTTTTAAAACTCTTGTTATTTATGACAAGCTTTTAGGTCAACAAATTTAATAAACCACAAGTGGAACTTATGTGGTATTTACTCTGAGTATTAACAATTAATAAGCAGTTCTCGTGCCCTCTTTGTTAAACGTTTTCTCTCTTTCTTTCTTTTAATGAAAAAGGAAGTAAAATATTTGGAGAGTAGATGCGACTATAAACAACGTCACTAATATTAAGAAATTCCCATAAAGTCAGAAAAAAATGTGACATTGCTTCTGAAATATTTGATAAATTATTTGGTTAGTTATTTATAGAGAAACATCTAAACTGGGGTAGAGTTATTAATAAGTGCCCAAAAGGCATGTGGAATGGCTAGGTGGATGCATTAAAAAAACAAACCGGTAGTATTAATGGCAGGTAAAGTAACTGGCATATTGAGAGCTTTCTCAGACAAATGAAAACAATTTCGAATATAGAGGGCAAACAAAATCATAAAAATTATATTAAAGTGGGGTTAAATTGAAAAACACCAAAATAAGTAATGAGAGTAGCATAAGTATGACATTAAAAGTATAAAGGCTTAATGAGACATTAGAGCGAAACACATTTATTAATTAAAACAAAAAGTTTTATGACTTTTTAGCTTGGATAGTTACATGATATTTTAAGGTATAATTAATTTAAATAACGGTAAGGGGAAAGGCAGCAAATATACTGGGTTGAAAGAAAACTACTTGTTTGCAATAAAATTTTGTTTTATAAAGAAATTTTATTACTTAAATAAATAGTTGGCGCAAGAGCTTTCTTGCCAAAAGGAAAAACTATGATCATACTCACTTATGTTGTCTATCACGATGCCAAACAGCCAATTGTAAACGATCCTCATCTTGGATATCCTCCATTAAATTGAATTTAAAACAGTGATCAAAATAAGGACGACTTGAGTGACGATGCACAGCAGTTCTTTGAAAGGCTGTTTGCTCTGGTTGCGAATTTCTTATGAGGGTTACTTTTACATAAGCATTAAGAACCGCAGAGCCATTGGTTCTTTGTAAATCGCGACAACGTATAACTGAAAAATTTGTATCAATTAGATTTCTAATAAAAAAACTAAAAAAACTCAAAACTAAATTTGAAACTCACCCTGTACATTTAACATGCCCTTTTCCCGAAAGATAGCCACATCAAGTGAACCTTTTACAGCTGCTGTCAGAGATGAAGAACTGCCACTCAATTGTTCATGGATTGAAGAGGCTATGGAAGAGGCCACAGAGCAGCGTTTATTTTGATGATAGTTACAGTCTTCTTCGTCTTCACTGACACAAGAGAAACTTAGACATCTCTTTATAGATTGTGCCTCAGCTATGGTGGGAGTACTACATCTTTGTAAATCAGTTTCCATTTCAAAGTCCAAGTTCTGTGGTGGTGTTTCCATATCCAACAAGGTCTTATGAGTTTGATAGTTTCTAAATAAGGGAGTTTCTGGGCTGGGTATGCCATTTGGTAAAGTTAATCCTATCATTTCTCTCTCCAACATTACCTCTCTTCTATTCTCAGTTGTAAGCTCTAAAATGTCCTCCCTCTCTATAAAGCTTTTCTCTTTATTTGCTAAAATTTTTTCTTCCTTTCTCAATCTCTTGAAATGATCTTCTTGTTTCTCTTTTTTAAATTTCTTTTCTGTATTTTTTGTATTCTTTCTTCTAACTACTCTTTGTCGCTTTAAGTGTTGTGGAGTCCGTACCTCCATTTCATGTATACTTTGTTCTAGTGTAGATTTTTCAATAGCAATTTTCTTGCTATCCACTTTGATTTTGGATTTCACTTCCTTGCGAGCTGATTCTATAATGGCATCCAACATTCTATCTAAGGTAACATCTCCCATGCGGGACGATGATAAAGATTCTTCTTTTAGTTTATTTCTAAATCTCAATCTAGACAAAGGTGTTGCATCATCAGCTTCAGCAAAATCATCAGAAAAACGTTCTCTAATATATTGATTATGGGGCGGTGTCATTTCCATTGTAGCAGCTGCCGCCGTATTCAATCTTTTGATGTTCAAAACAATAGGTGTTTGATCATTGCGCCGCCGAGGACTGTTACCATTACTTAGATCATGCAAAGCCGTCAAACTAGTATTACCAAAGGAGTTACGCATAAAGTGTACACCGAAATTTTCCTTATTATGATTGCCTGTTAAAGAATGTCTGGATCTTCTGCGGTCCTCTAAAGTGCCATCTAATTGATTATCGAGAGATCTGCGATGTAAACGTCTTTCTAAGGTGTTGGTCACGGTAGGCATTTTGTGAGCTGTTAAATTTGTAGTGGTGGTTGCAGTTTTAAGGTGACTAGTGGTATAACGTTTTCTTGTATTTTTAGTTGAGTTGGAATTTGGCAAAAAGTTCGAAAGGGTTTGGAAAAGTTGAAGATTTTGTTGTTGTTTCGTCCACTTAAGCATTGATTGTTTAAGATTTATTCTTTTTGCTAAAATATAGAGATTAAAAGTTTAAATTATAAGTTGTGAGTCAAGTAAGTGGAGCTCTAAGCACAAAAGCTTGCAGTCGAATTACTTGAGAACTAAACTCTTTTAGATCTAACAAATGCTTTGTTAGTATTTTAGAAATTTTTTATGATAAAAAAACGTAATTCGCAAGAAGAAATTAAAAAAACTTACGGAAACGGATTTTTCTAGAGAAAAAAAATTTTAACAATTAAGTTTCCAGCCGAATTTCTTAAGACTTTGTTAGTTCTTTCATAATTAACGAAAGCTTTGATAGTCTTTTATAAATCCTTTAAGATATAGCAGAAATATATTTTTAAAAAAGTATTAGAAAGTTGGTAAGACAAAGAAATTAAAAAATTGCTTTGATTGTTTTTTTAAATTATTAGTTAATAAAAATTTTCAGTTATAAATTCTTTTCGATACGTTATAGCATCTGTTATGTAGTGAGTTAAATTTTTCCATTAAAGATTGACATTATTTAAAATATTTATGACTTCCTCCTCTGTCAATGACACTTTACTGAAACATATAAATCGTATATGACGAAGAATAGGGCAAATGGCTGTAACATGTATAATGGTCTCAGGAAGGTTGCATAAAGAGCACATTCGAGATCTATGTTGTGGTATTTAGTTCAATTAGATCACATCGTGCTTTAAAAATCCAGCGTATTATATTCACATTTATAATATTTTCAAAATATAATTGTTCATTTTCATAATTTAATTTGCTATAAAAGCGGGTTGTTTCATATGCTCTCTGTAGTAAAATTGTCTTTCTATTGTTTTTAAGGTTGTCAAAAGTCCAGAAAATTATTCCATGTGGCGTTAATGTTGTTTTTTGCCGATATGTTTCTCTTTTCAAGGTGTTTGCTGAATGATACTTTTGGTGTGAATGTTACTCCTAAATAAGTGAATGTTACTACTAAATTAAACATAAAACTTTCATTTAAAGAAATTCTGCCACCTTTGCGAAATATCAACATTTGAGACTTTCTCAGATTAACCTACAGGTTCCATGTTGCACAATAAATTTCAAGTTCGCTCACATAATCGAAATCTCTTCCGCTAAAATAGCGATATCATTAGCATACAATAATAACTTTTCATATAAATTATCAATATCACTCCTCCTTTTATACAATTGTGAAGGCCATTCAAAGTTTTTGTGGCAAAAGGCATCCTTGTTTTACACCTGCTTCAGTATCAAACTTTTCCGATACTTCTTCTCCCGTCCATACATTAAATGCTGTTTTGCTATAAATAATTTCAATCACATTGACCATTTTTGTTGATATACCGGTGTTGTGTAGTTTATACATCAGGGATTTTCTTGAAATCTTATCAAATGCGGCCTTAAAATCAACAAAGAAAGCATATAGTTACGATTCCATTTAAGTTTAATATTTGCAATTGCAGCTTAATTGTATATGTTGTCTGATGTAGAGTATCCATGTCGAAATCCAGCTTGGAATTCTGTGATTACATTATATTTATCCAACCACTTATTACGTCTGTTATTCAGAATTCTCATCATTACTTTAGCAATGGCATTCATAAAAGATATACCACGATAATTGGTTTTTAATTTCCTATCCCCTTTTTTGAAAATTGGGAAAATTATGCTAGAGATAAACATAAGAGATATATATTTTAGCGCTTTCAAAAATTATGTTGTAAGAAATTCGCCAGTTCCTCTATAAACATGTCTGTAGCATTTTTCAAAAACTTATACGATATTCGATCCTCTCCTGGTGCCTTATTTTGCGAAGGAATATTATATTCCTGATGATTTAATTGGACTGTCTAAATACTCACCATAGTAAAACATCCGTGCATACTTAAATTCGTTTGAAGTTTGAGAAATCAGACGCAAATATTTCAAGTTTTTTTTTTACGTTTTTGTCTATCTAAAGGGTCCGCCATCTAAAGTTTTTTTTTGTTCAACTAGTGCTTATTTCGTGAATGGTAACACTTAGCTCATGTCGGATTTGACAGATAATTAGTTTTATCCTTCCGCTGAACGAACTTGGTTGTGTATACGCTTGAACAACGCTGGGAAATATTGCGACATTACTTTGAAAATGATGGTAACGTTGCAGAATGTGTGCGAAAATTGCGTACGGATTTTGGAAGAAACGAAGCACCGTCAGCTCCGTATGCTCGTTATCTTGTGAAAAAAGTGAAAGAAACTGGCATCCTCATCGATAAACCAAAGCGTGAAAAGCCAAAAACAGTGCGTACACCCGAGAATATTGCTGCTGCGGCAGAAAGTGTGCGTGAAGCGCCATCAACATCAATTCACCGTCATTCTCTAGAATTGAACATTTCGGAGGCATCATTGAGACGTTTTCGCTTCGCTAAGTGAGCCTGCGATCGACTTACAGAAGATGCCGATTTTGCCAAAAAAAAAAATCATATTTTCAGATGAAGCTCATTTTGATCTTGCGGGTATGTAAACAAGCAAAATTGTCGCATTTGGGGCACAGAAAACCCGCACGCATACATTGAAAAGCCGATACACCCAAAACGAGTCACTGTTTGGTGCGGATTTTAGTCCAGAGGCATAATTGGGCCATTTTTCTTCGAAAATGAGCAAGGATTTACAGTCAATGGCGATCGTTATCGGGCCATGTTGAACGAATTTTTGTTTACAAAAATTGAAGAGGAGGATATTGGCAACATTTGGTTTCAACAGGACGGCGCTACGTGCCACACAGACGGAGCTACACTCGATGTTTTGCGCCCTGTTTTTGAAGATCGCATTATCAGCCGCAGAGCTGATGTCGTTTGGCCACCTCGTAGCTGCGATTTGACACCGTTGGACTATTATTTGGGGAGTGCCCTCAAAGATAATTGTTACGCCAACAAGCCAGAGACAATTGACGCTTTAAAGGCCAATATTCTTGCAGCCATTGGTGAAATACAGCTGCACACAATCGATAATGTGCTTAAAAATTGGACCGATCGTGTAGGCTACTGCATATCCGGCACAGGCAGCCATTTGAATGAAGTTATTTTCCATTATTAACCGGAAGGATTGTACTTTCAAACAAAAAAAGAAATTTGAGATAATATTCAGTAGTTTTTTTATAGCATTTTCAAAAAAAAAAAAAAAAGTTATTTGGCGGACCCTTTAGATTTATTTTCAAAGAATAATAAACAAAACTATAATTATAATAAAGCTCTCAAGAAACCTTAGTAAAAAGCTTTTCGTAAGAAACTCTAAGCAAAAAAGAGATTGCTGCCCAATTTATTGAGTACTAAACTCTTGGAGAACTGGCACATGTTTGTTTTTTTTATAAAATTTTCATGACCAAAAAAGCTTTCCCAAGATTTTAAAAAAATTATGACAAAACTGTTAAAGTTGTTGAGGCACGGAAAGGAAATAAAATGCAAAAAATTATGGTAACGATTTTAAAATCGGTGAGATAAAGGTATTTGAAATAAGCACTTTAACTTTCGTTTATAGAATTCATCAAAAGATTCAAATAATCTGCTATAGCCTTAAAAATATTTGTTTTACCGACAGT
Source organism: Cordilura impudica (assembly GCA_963682025.1). Classification (NCBI taxonomy): domain Eukaryota; kingdom Metazoa; phylum Arthropoda; class Insecta; order Diptera; family Scathophagidae; genus Cordilura; species Cordilura impudica. Next base: position 198,774,792 of record OY821520.1, on the reverse strand, counting down.
TTAATATACTACTGAATATCAACTGTTAATTGAACCTTTTTATTACAACCATATAACTATTGCTCTATATATACAGTTAGAGACAAAATTGTTCACAAAATTATTACTATTCACAAAATATGCCAGACATTTGCGTTTATTCAAATTTATTTTCATTTTTTTTTTTAACTATATTACATAAATTAGATCTGAAGAACTTAAAAATAAGAAAAAAAAATTACAAAAAATCTGTTTTCATAATGTTTAAATCGATATTGATTTAGAGTCAAAAGTGTGAACATTTATGACCGAAGTTAGAGAACTTGCAGTTTTTGGGTTCAAATATTTGGTGTGTCCTCCTTTTGCTTTCTTAACTGCCTTTAACCTTTTTGGCATACTTTTTACCAGATTTATAAGCATTTCCGGATCAATTTCTTCCCAAGCTTCAACAGCACGCTCCCAAAGGTCATCTACGGTGTTAGGCGGGTCTCTCTGAGCAAAAATCTTGCGTTTTAAAATGGACCAGAGATGTTCTATCGGCTTCAAGTCTGGCGACTGGGGAGGCCAATCCGAAATCTTAATCCCATTTTCTTAAACCCAACGCTTAGTTATCTTTGCGGTATGCTTGAGATCGTTGTCATGCATAAAGATGTCATCCTGTCTTGGTTCTAAGCCGAATATATCCAAACTTGGAATGTAAGAGTCTTCGAGGATGGTTATGTAGTCCTTGGCACACATTTTGCCTCTGATTCGGCGGAGTACACAAGCTGGTTTCCTCGAAAACAACCCCAAGCCATCAATGAGTCCCCACCAAACTTTAACGTCTGGCAAATATTTCGTTCCTTTACTCCAACACTTTTATCCACCCATGTCCACTGCCGTCCGTCTGACCCGATTCTAATAATTTTTGTCTCATCTGTCCACGTTACACGCATCCAATCTTCAAAAGTGAATTTTTCATACTTCTTTGCAAACTCTAATCGTTTTTTGCGGTTATTTTCACTTAAAAGTTGTTTTTAATCTTTGTTCTGACTGCTTATCCACTGGATCTCAAACTTCTCCGAACAGTTTTGGTGCTAACATCTAAATAATACTCTTCGTTCAGTATTTTCTGGACCTCAACCGCTGTATTGACTGCATCAGTAACGATTAATCGCCTAGCTTCGCGAGAATCTGCTGGCGAAAGTTTTTTTGGACGACCTGCTTGATTGCTTGTGATATGCAAATTACTTTGTTCTTTTATTTTACATCATATCCCACTGATACGTCATATTTTTTTGCGATCTCGCGATATGACACTCCTTCTTTTAAATTATTTATAACGCTTTGTTTTAAAAGTGCTGCTTTAGCCTTGGCCATCATGAAAAATCTAAGTAGAAATGAATTAATTATATTTTTTCACGTATTTTTTAAATTTTATTTTTAAGTAATTTACTCTCTTTAAAAGAAAAATCCACAAATAAAACTTTAAATTTTATAAATTTTTTTATAAAAAGTTAACTCAGGATCAATATTGTTCACACACGTGGTTTTAATGTTCACTTTGTATTAAAATAAAAACTAACGGTGCTTCTGAAAAGTAGTTGCCATAGTATACTGATCAATTTCATAATGCCATGTAGTAGTTTTAGGGAGTTGCCAAGTTGAAACTTTAAGTATTTTCATTATATATATACATATATATATTTTTAATAATTACGTGAACAATTTTGTCCCATACTGTATATCTCTTGTATTTTAATCTGTATGCATTAATGGTTAAAAGCTACAATTGATCTCTACTCTTTGTATAACAAAAATTGAATTACTTAAAGAAAAAGGAAATACTAAAGTTAGTTTATTATTATTAAAAGAAAACCTGCTGAATTATTTAAATTAATAAACTTCGCTTACAGAATTTTAAAGCGATAAACAGCTATAAAAACTTGGTGTTTTAATTCAACAATTTGCATAAAATAAACATATAAAATCAACGAAAGAAGATAATTATAAGAAAGCTACTTATAAAGCTCAGAAAGAAAGCTTTTCAGAAAAAACATATGACACAAAATATAAAAAAAATCGACCAAAGTAAGAAAAAGTTTAGCTAAATATTAACTCTCGTATAGGCAAATTTAATTTAAATGTCTCTTAAATAATAATAGTGTAAACCTTTAATATTAAAAAAGCCTTTAATTAAGTACAAAGCATATATAAAAGCCTTGATGAGCAAAAAGACTAAAACAATGACGTGTGGCGGATATGAACGAGGGTTTTTCATTTTTGAATATAGTAACACAAACGCGGGAACGATTTGAACTTGAAGACAGTATATCTATGAAAAAAAAACTCTAGCGCGTATACCAAGCACCTAAACACCACCTAATTTTGTGTTAATTCTGTTTAAAAACAACCCCGATTAATATTTTCAACATAGTATTTAAAAGTCACCTTATTAGGTGAATTTGAACAAAACAACTCTGTATTTATGAAAAACTCACCATGCAGCTGCATTCAATTTGGTTTATGGATTTGCTGTAATAAAACGTTTATTAACGCTAGTTGCACGCGTCTGCAATAATTGCGCAACTTTTTTTTTTTTGTGAAAAAGCGCATGATTTTTTCTTCGCTTTCAACATATGCAAGAAAGAGATAACATAGATATACTCTTGCAGCTCTAAGAGTCACTGGAATTTGGGTGGTCGCCGCGTGCAAGTCTCCAAGAGACAAAGAAGAAAATTTGTAGATATTCTACAATTTGTAGAATATCTATAATAGAATATATCTAGAAGAAGAAGAAAATTTGTAGAATTTGTAACCGTTCCGGCAAAAACTAAATAAACAAACATATTTTAAAATTAACAATATACATCCACAGTTTAAATCCAGAGGATTTAATTTCAGTTGCCTCAATTCAACTAGTTTAATAATTTGTATAAAGAAAAACAAAAAACAAAAAATCTAATTAGAATTACATATTTTGAATTTAACTGTTCCTTGTTCGAGTTTTTTTTTACTACTCGTATATTAGTTAGGGGATTTACAATATAAATAAAACATATGTAAGCATATGTACACGTTTTACGTTCATTTCATTTTTAGTGAGTTTCGAATGTGTAAGGTGTAAGTCAAAAGTAATATTTAGTTAAAAGAAAATTTATAGAAGTTATATTTTTCACTTTATTGAAATTAAACACCTTGTGTTTTGATAAAGAGTTATGTTAAGTTAAAACTTCTCATAAAGCATAATTTATTTAATAAATTTTAAATATTTTAATTCAGCCATGAAAAAACAAAAACGAAAACTATATCTGGATCGACTTGAAATGGCGAACGTAAACAATCCGGACAATCAAAAAAAAAAAAAAAGCTATTAGACAAGTCGCTATTTCTGGTACCAAATTGAGTGTTAAGTCCTCTTCATATACGAGATATATACCTATGGAAAAAATGGTTCTCTTGACATGGATAGAAGATTACACCCAATTACACTTGATACCAATAGTATTGAACCTTTAAGAACTTATGATCAAAGAAAAAAAATGGAAAAATCATCGACTTCGAACCCCACCGACAACGAAGAAAATAAATATTCTGCTAGTAATGGATGGTTGCAAGGATTTCTAGAAAGGCATGCAATTCATAATGTCAAGATCAAAGGTGAAATAGCTTCTGGAAATTTTGCAGATGCCAAAGAATTCCCTTCGAAACTGGCCAAATTAATTGAAGAAGGTGGATACAATAGTGACTAAGTTTTTAACGCCGACATGACTGATCTTTTCTGGAAAAGAATGCCTAGCCGTGGCTTTAAGGTGTCAAAAGAGAGAGTTAATTAGTAACATGCTTGGGTTATATTTATTTTATAAAAGAACGCAATTTATGAAATGAGAGAAATATGTATGAATAATTTTTTTAATGTATTTAGGCGGGTACGAATTTCGTGAATTTTTCCATGAAATATTCCCAAATCTCTTTTATTTGCTAAATAAAATCATTTAAATTTAATTTTTAATTTTGACATTTTATCGCAAAATCTTCTTAGTTATTCATTCCCTAATAAAAAATATATATATGAAACAAATATGTTTTAAAATGAGTGTAATTCGCAATTTCCAATGCAATATTCATGACGAAAAAAAAATGGTGAAACTTTTTCTCTACCCCTTGCTTCTGCGAACTAATTTTGTTGTAATTTTTCAAAGCAAATCTTAATAAATTTAATTTCTTAATATTTTCTGTCCAAATTTTTGAAACCATTATGTCCAATATCCCATTTAAAAAAATAAGCCATTTTAAACCTGAACTTCTTCCACATTACTTTTGTTTTAAATATTCTTTTTAGGTTCGTTTTATTGTGTTTCATTGTGTTCGTGTGGAGTATCCTTTAGTGAAGAATGATTGAAATGTATTTATAGCTCATGTCTATATAGCATGTCAGTCACAACTACCATGCAATATACTTAAACGGTGCTTATTAAGAGGGTCCTTGACATTAACCATCAAAAGCATGTGCATTTATTAAATTTTTTTCATAATACATAGAATTTTTAAATTAAACATACATACATAATACATACAAAAACACAAGAAGAATAAAAGTGTTTAATGAAAATAAGTTATTAGTAAGTAAATGAATAATAAAATAAAAAAATTGATTTATAGCAATTACATGTTAATAATAAGATGAAATGTATGTAGAAAAAAATTTTTAATGTTGATTAGTATGATAAACACTGTAAAAGATAATGTGAAAACTGGGTTTAAAGACTTTTGTTTTAAGTCAAACGTTTATTTTTTTTTTAAATTATCAAACGAAAATATATAAAAATTCCTTTAAAAATAGGAAAAGTTGTGAAAACTGGCTTAAAGAAATTATAGATTTGATCTGCAATTTAAAAATTCTTGTTCTGCTATTTCAAAAACTATGTATGTATGTGTATGTAAAAATTTTTCTCACTTGCAAATAGAAAAAGTAGTTTTTAACTTGTTTTTGGTGAGGGCTATTTAATTGACTTTTAGATATTTTAGTTTTAGAATCATACATTATTTAACATCATATGATATGTTAGCATAATTGCTTGCTTGTCACTGTGACAGCTGTCATTTATGACATCTGAACACAATTACTTTGAACAAGTTTTAAGGAACTGCAAGTAATAAGAAAACAAGCATTTAGCAAGTAAAGAAAACAACTCATTAATTATAAGAAAAAGTTTACAAGAATCCAAATAAGATAAAAATAAGATAAAATAAATTTAAAAAAAAAAATGTTTAAAGCAATTTATACAAACATTTCGATTATGTGTTTTTTTTAACACACCTTTTACAAAATCCACAAACAAATTGAATTAATTATTTTTTGATTATCCGAAGATTTTTTTAAATTTCTTTCATCTTTTTTTATATAATTTGTAATATAATAATTGTTTTGTTTTGAATAAAAAAGATTTTGAATTAAAACTCAATTAAATCTTAGATGAGGTCTATATACATATGTATATACATAATGATTAATATAACAATATATAATTGTTTTTAAACACAAATAACCAAATAACATTAATTATAAGAAAACGTTTACAAGAATCTAAATAAGATAAAAATAAGAGAAAAGCAATTTATACAAACATATCGATTATGTTCCTTTTTAAAAGCACTGTTTTGAATTTGAATTTGATTTTTTATTTGACAACACCATACAACTAGATATGTATCTTTTAATTTAAAGTATGGGATGTGAAAAGTTGTAATTATATACATAATTGGTTTACATTTCAGATATTTAAAAAATAAATTAATTAAATTCATGAAGTTCTAATTACACCATTGAATTACTACTGTGTTGAAGTGAAAAGGTGACTTTCGTTATAAAATTTAAAGAAATTTTTCATAACAATCAAAAATGTAATTATAATGAAGCTTCAAGAAACCTTAGTAAAAAAGCTTTAAGATAAAAAGATTGCAGCCAAATTTATTAAGTATTAAACTGACCAAAAAAGATTTCCCAAGAAAGCTCAAAAAATTATGAAAAAAATTTTAAAGTTGTTACAACAAAGAAAGAAAAGTAAGCTCAAAAAATGATGGCCAGCATTTTAAAGTTGATAAGATAAAGAAATAAAAAACTTTAACTTTTGTTTATAGAGTTAATCAAAAGCTTCAAGTGACTTGCTAAAGCTTTTTGAACTAATCAGCCTTAAAAATATTTGCATAAATAAAACGTAGAAAATAAAAAAAAAAACATAATTATAAGAAAGTTAATTATAAAGTTTAGTAAAAAAGCTTTGCGGAAAAAATATGTATTCCAAGTATATAATAAATCGACCAAAGTCAGTAAAGCCTTGGCTAAATGTAAAGTCTTGTACTAGGCAAATTTAAAATGCAAACGTCACTTAAAAATTAGTAGTCTAAAGCACTAGAAATGAAAAAGCTTTAATGTGTAACGCTTCGATTTTTGTTCGCATTATTTAAAAAGTTTATATAATAGCCTTCTTTAGAAAAAACAGTAAAACAAAAGTTATAATTTTTAAGGTAGCTTTCAATAAAGCTTTTACTAAAAAAGCTTTTAAAAACCCATTTTTTTATAAAACATACAACAAAATTTTGCCCAAAGTCCAAAGAGGATTACAATCAGAGCTTTTTGTGTAAATTTGAAATGCAACATACAACTAACTCAATTCCGACATTAACCTTTTAGTATTTTAGGGGTCAACATGGCTTCATTATTAGATAATTTTTGTAATCTTATTAAAATGTAGTTTACTGAAAATAACGATTTGAAAGGCAATTATTGATATCTAAGTTATTAATAGATGTCCGTTCTTCAGTTTCTAAAGAAGGTCGTAATATATGAAAACATTTTAAAATTTAATGCAAAACCGTCGGATAATTCATACTAAACACGAACCGGATGATATACCACTGTGTTCAAATAAAAAGATAAATATTGTTATAAAACTAAAAAGCTATATTTATTCTTCAAATTCAATATCATCACATTTAAAGTAATTCCCATTTTTATTTCCTCATTGCAGTCAAAACGGTGTTCCTGGTGCTAAATCGAATTTTGTGCGAAATTGTCTCGAAGAGTCTTTGGAGTATGAGAAGGTGAATTTTAGTACTGCAAAGACCACGAGATGTCTGTCCGCAATTCTGGCCTCCTTTTGCGAAAAGCTTCAAGAAAAGACGCATATTATTCAAAGGATCTTTCTTATTAACAGTGTGATCCGGCGGAAGGAATTGATAAGGCGCTACTCCACCATAATCAAAGAATACTGGTTACATTAATTTGGTTTTTGAACGACTTTGGCGTGATCTTTTGGGCCATGCTTCAACCTTTGTACAATATTCGGTTGATTGATCAGTCGGAGCTGTAGGCATAGGGCCAAGACTCGTAATGCGTAATGATAAGTTTCACTGCATTATTCAGATAGTATTGTTTCAGAGATAATAGTAGAACCTCTTAAAAAAAAAAAAAAAATAGTCCAAAAGTAAAAATATCTAACCGTGCGATTTCAAGAATTATGCTCTTTATATTTTTTTTTAATAATATAATTAAGCGTTTTTTATTATTTTTTTAACATGTTCATTATGTTGCTTATCTAAGAAGATATAAAAACTTGTCCACCCATCCGTTTTTATTTTCATATATTTTTTTGTTTAAGAAAATAATTGAAATATTTCAAAAATCTTAACATTTCTATTGCATTATGTGAAGGTAAATCGTTCAATCAGTTTTTATGAAAAATGTGCGCACGGAGGAGTCTGAAATTTGGCATAGTTATAGTTCATATGCAGAAGAAGTGCAGAATTATAAAATTTATGTGTAATATGTGTCAAAAGCAAATTATATTAAATTAAATAAAATATTTATAATAATTCATTTTATAAGATCCTAAGGGATTGCTATCAATTTTAGCCAATTCACAATTCATCGCCCGTGCATTTATTATTAATGGTTTCAAAAAAGCGTACATTTTAATCGCGCTTTGTTGGATTGTGAATTGCCTAGAATTGATTAGCATACCTTTAGCCTCTTATAAAATTATCTATAAACAATCCCAATTATATTTCTACTGTGCGTTCATCAAATACTTATAATGAAATTTAATAAATTTTATTTCAAAATTCACAATATTATGAATTTTTTTTAAATATTCATAAGTCTTTTATGTATATAGATTAAAAAAACGTAAGAAAAAAATTTAATGAAAAAATATAATTTTCTACAATTTGCATTCAAATGTTGTGCTCTGGACTCTGATAGTAGGTACTAATAATTTTGCAGAGCATATTAAAAGTTAGTTTTTCATTTATTTACAAATTTATCATAACTTGTTCGTCCTTCCGCTTTCATTTTTCATAAGTTTGAGGCTATATATTTAAAACGTTTTTAGAATATTTTTATTGTATTATTTAGATTCTGTATTGTTATGCAGTTTATTGAAAGTATCGTTTTCGGTAATACTTATCAATTTATACTAACTTATCCATCCATCAGTTTTCCCATTCATACAACATCTATGGATACATATTTTAGAGATGTTATTATCCTACAAAACCAGCTAAAACTATTTTTCGAAAAACTTGTATTACTTAAGGCTGTATAATAATACATCATCCTTTATTATCCAATCTATAGTCAATATTATTTGGTGTACTATCTGCGAATTTATCATAACTTTTTCGTACTACCGATATTATTTTTCAAGCGTTTTTATGGATAAATATTTAAAAGAGGCCCTTAACCAACCAAGATATTTGCATTAATTAGGTTATGTGTAATTTTAAAAGCATAGTAAATGGACAATTCCATATGTGACGAAATGACATTTTTAGTTGTAGAATTGAAGTTAAGGCTATTCTACAAAGCTATTTTGAATTGAAAATTCATTTTTCAGTTTGAAAATGATTGTTAATGATTAAGAGATTTAAAAAAAACTCAGAAACAATTTCTACACTATTTTATTCTTTTATTTTTGAGTAAATTCTCATTGTGTGACGGAATGACATTTTTGCTACCATGACTCTGTCCTGGTATTAAAACCTGGGAACTTTTATAAATTAAGAAGCAAGTCAGATTTTAAACTAATGCATATTTTACATATGATATACAAGCAATATAAAATTATAATTTAGAGCAACTGGCCTGTAATAGTATCGAATTTAAAAACTGCCATCTGACGTGACGGAATGACTGTGACGGAATGACCAAAGTTTCATTTATTAAAAGAAAATTGAATAAACAAATAAATTTTGTATTTATTTTATTATCTAGAATGCTTGTAAGGAATTACATTATGTAACTTGGAACATATTTTAATACATATATTTTTAAACTTACTTCATATAAATGAAAAAATATTTTTTTTTCATAGAAGTTGACATTTTTATGGAATTGCCCAAATACTAAATTTTGTTTCTGATGCTATTAACGCACACATGGTAACTTGTCCCTCCTTCCATTTTTGCTACGCTGAGATAACTATTTAAAAGCTGTCAATATTCAACAGAACGTGCTAAAAAAAACCTTTTTGAAAAAATTTTATTGTATTACTTTTATTATGTGTTATTAGTCCGTGTATAGTAAATATTTTTTTTTTTTTCGATTATTTACAAATTTATCAAAACTTGTCCGCCCCCCTATTTAAATTTTTATTTCATTTATTATATTGCTCCTAAAAAACTTGTTTCAAAATTCGTTTCTATTTTAAATATTCACTGAAGAATTGCTTAACTTTTGTTCGATTTTTATTAAATTTTTTGTTCTACAAAATTTCACAAAAAGGGTGTTTTTATTTTACAAATCGGTTTATGGGATACTAAAGGCCATTCATCATACAAAAAATCTTTTTAAATTTTTAGTAATGACATTTTTAATATCGTCTCATATTTCCTAAAAAAAATCAATGAAATATATATTTTGCACCTTACATTAGCATCTTTTCTTCTACCTGTATATTGTTTTTAAAACAATTGAAAATCACTGTTAGCAAAAAAAAAAATTATTATTTTAAGAAATTTTCTGTAATTACAATTGATAAATATTAATGAAAGCATTAGCTCCTTTTGTAGAAAATAACTTCTTAAGATTTAAAAATGAGACAATCAGCTGAAAATTTTGAATAATGCAGAAATGTTCGAAGAGATTTACAGATACAAATCAACTTGGTGATAGTTCTTTGTGTCATAAGTGCTGACCAACTGGCAAAGTGTCTGACATCATCCACGCCATTATGAACAATTAAGTTTAACAATTAAATTCCATATGTTGATTATCTCTATTAAACTGACTTAAGAATACTAAATTTTGACCAATTTTTCCAAAAATACAAGAGTATAGATTTTTTTTTTTTTTTTGTTTTTTAAATAAATTATTACAAAATAATTTAAATTTAAAATGATTTATTTCTTCATACACACCTCGTTTTGAGTTACTGATTTCATACAATAAAAACCCACACAATTTTAATTATTTGCTTTTATTTCCTATTCAAGGTGTTTCTGTTTAAACAATTTGAAATTCTTCAATAGACAAGATAATCCTCATTTACACAGTTTTTTGTTTAAGATATAAACTGTAATCCATCACAAGAAAACTGCCTTCTAAATATTAAATAAAATATTCATAAAATCCAATCATTCATGTAGAAAATCACTGCACTGCACAGTGTTAAATTGTGTACATATTGACAGCTGCAAAGTGTTAGTAGAATATATTTTTTCATAGACAAAATAAACAATATATTCAAGATTTTGCTTAATTTCTTTACACATTCTAGAGAGACATTTAGCCTGCATTTACAATAAAGAAAAGAAAAATATTTTAAACTATTTTTGCAGCATATTATTATAAATTTGTAAATAGTACCAAGAAAATAATAATATTATTACACAATACAAGCTTTTTAATGTAAATATTCAGAAATAAATTTTAACATGTTTAATATGATAAATATTTAAATATATATGCTCAGAAGTGCGTGTATAGGAAAAAAGTTATGATTAATTCGTTAATTGTATCAATGCAATGCAACTATTAAAGAAATATTTGTTTAAACAGTTATTGTATGTTAACATTGACCTTTAAATATTTATTCTAAAAAAATACTTGATAAGTAAAAACGGAAGAACGGACAAACTTTTATAATTTCTTAGCTGTACAAGATAGTGAACATCACTATTATTTCAGATAATACAAAGAGGCATAGTTAAATTATTATGTCAAATATTTGTGTACTCATACAGTTTGATGAACTCAAATTTGAAACAAATTCAATTGGTAATCGAACGTCTCTTTAGAAATGGATGCAAATTAAAAAAAAAAAAAAAACAAAACTATTCAGGAATTGAATAAAAATTTGAAATTAAATAATAATAATATTATTAATGATTTGCTTAATAGTTAAAAAATGAAACAATGCCATGTATTTTTAAAGAAATCTCATAATAGCTTTCGAATAAAACTTATGCAAAAAATACATGAAAAGTTTAAACGGAATAATGGACAAGTTGGAAAAACCTTGTAGCTATTAGAAATAATAATCAATTTAATAATTTGTGATAACAAGTTGAAGCTTAGTTAAACTATTTTTAAAAAAATCACTTTTATAATAATTTCATAATACTAACTGTATTGGTTGGTTAACCACACAACGTTTCATTAGAAAAGTTTCAAATAAAAACGTAAGGATGGAAAATTTTTTTTAATTTACAAACTGTTAAATATAAAGACTATAACAATGATTCAAAATACATCTAATAAAGTTAAACATTTTCGTGATTATTAAATTTGTAACAAAATTTAATATGGTTAATATTTTTTTTTTAAATTATAAAGAAAAATTAAAATTATAAATATATAAAGAAAAGGACGGACAAGTTTTAATAACTTCTAAACGATTAAAGATTATAAAGAACGTGCTGCTTTGCAATAAATTATGAATATATTTTGATGAAATTTGGTATTTGATCTTTTATCGGCCATGGGATGAACGCTATTGAAATTGGTGAGAATCGGTCCATGTTCAGACCTAGCCCCCATACAATGACCCCTATTAAATCAACATATATTGCCATAAGATCCAAATTATCATATAAATCTTAGTCAAATTGGGTTTGTATGTACATATTACATCCATTAATCCGTAATCCAAAAATAATCCCTATTGGACAACTCTTAGTCATATGCCCCATATAGAGCTGGTTCCCGATCTTCACCTAAATCTCTCAAAAAAGAAAAATATTTCACTGATACTTCTCAAATTTTGTTTGTATATATTTTTGCAAAATACAAGAGACTTTACCAAACATGATCAGGATCGGTCCAATTTTAGGCCTAGGCCCATATAGATATAGCATCCAATATGAACTTTTTCATATCTGCAGCCAAAAAAATTAATAAAAATCCCACTCAAATTTGGTTTATCTTATTTTCTATGTCCACTTAGTTTGGCCTAAGAGATATGGTCTCTAAACGCATGGTATAAGGTATCGTATAGTCGGTCTAGACCAACTATAATTTTCTTACTTGTTTATAATGAAACATTAGAATGTTGTGCCATATAAATAAAAATTACATCTATTGGCGAACAACATCTCATGAAATATTTGATCGGATGGGCGAACAAACTTCCACAACTTTTAAATGTTAAAGATGAAAAAGAAGTAAATCATTGAAAATAATAAGAAGTAAAATATCAGACGAGGTAATAACTTTTCTTAAAAATTTACCTATTCTTAAAATAGTATATTTTCTTAAAAAAATACTCTTTTATAAAAAAGACTTTTTGAAACAAGGTATACTTCCAAAAAAACTTCTTAAAAGTACTTTTTTCTAAAAAATATATATCCTTTATAAAGTACTTACAAATTACCCTTTCTTAAAAGCAACCTTTTCATAAAAAGTACCTTTTCTAAAAAACTTCCCTAAAAAGTACCTTTTTTAAAAAAGTAATGTTTTTTTTAAATACCTTTCTTGTTCTATCTCTACCTTCCGACACTACCTAAACAGCATCAAAATGGACAATATCCGAGTGTACATGCCTTCGGGCGGGCAACCCATCTACCCTAACCTAGCCTAACCTAACACAAAAAACACCTTTTCATAAAAAATTACCTAGCAAACGTACCTCTTCTTAGAAAAGTACCTATTCTCAGAAAAGTACCTTTTTGAAGAAAAATACCCTTTCATAAAAAGTGCCCTTTCATAAAAACTGTTTCTTTTAGAGTAATTTTTCTAAAAAAAACTATCTTTTCTTAAAAAAGTACCTTATCTTAAAAGAGTACATTTTCTTAAAAAAGTACCTTTTCTGGAAAAAAGTACCTTTTCCTTAAAAAGTACACTTTCTTTACAAAGTACCTTTTCTTAAAAGTGGCTTTTAGCAAAAAAGCAATTATTTTTAAAATTTGGTGATTAAGAACATGCTTTAATTAATTTGTTAGACATTTTCCCAATTTTTTTTTAAATATTATAAGAATTTTTTTATCAGCCATTTTCATTCACCCTTGATGAAATCATTTTTCCCTTTTTTTAAATAATAAAAAAGTCAATTTAATGCCATGTGATTTTCAATCAATTTGTTATAAAAAAAAAATCAGCCTCTCTCACTACCGCATTGCCACATACATAAGTGACTGGTCAAGAAGGGTTTTTTCTTTTCATTATAAAAGAATAAAAAATTAAAAAGAAAATGGTATAAAATAAGTAATACATAAAACACGTATTGAAATAAAATTTAATTAGTTCACTTTCAATAACCCCATCAAAACATTAAAAAGCCGCGAATATAACCAATAAAACAAACCAGAGTATTACCTAAAACAGCGATGGGTCTAAGGAAGAGAAATAAACAAAAAAAAACTGATTTCATAAAAAAAAAAAAATAATCGAAACAAAAGATGCCAGAGACGTATGTTAAAGAATAACAACAAAAAATGCACACTCTTCTTAAAAGAAACTGGTTATATTATGAGGTTACAAAACAAACAACAACAATGTTTATTTTTATTATACAAAAGGATCTGGTATTTCAAATATTCTTTACATTTGCAAAAAATTCACAAAAATATTCTCTTAGGTTGTAGTTTTGCTTCTTTTTTTTAGGTTTTTTTGCGTAATTTGAACAAATAAATCATAAAAATGTCTTTTTGATTATTTGAAGACGACACGACAAACCCAACAATAAACTGGATTTATTAGTATTTAAAAAAAAACATTCTTTGCTTTTTTTATACATATTTCTAATATATGTATATGCAATATATATTTTGCACATGTTTTTAGCGCAATTGTTATATTTTTGCAAAATTGTGTCCTTTTTTAGTTAAGAATCTTTTTGTTCTACATTATTTCATGCTGCCTGTCCATTACTTTTGAAATGCGTCTTTTATGATGACAATTTGTGCTAAAAATCTGTAGAGAATTAGTAGTTTTTATGGCTTTTGTTAGACTATTAAGGAAAAATTACAGGTTTGTTTAAGAATTGTAAGATGCAAAAGAACTAATCATGAAATATTTTAAACAGTAACATTTCAGGTACCTTTTATTTTTGAATTAGTTTATAATTTTCTAAACAAAATTTTGAATGTGTCCACAAAGTACAAAAAGTTTCCGTTTGCATTTGGTATTCTCTTTGCGATCAATTGGAATTCTTTTCCAATTTCTACAAAGTTTTACATTTTTTCATATTAAGATTTCCGATAACAATTCGACTTTCTTTAATAGTATAAAAAGTACACAATTAAAAAAACCGAAAAAATGTTAATTACTTTATAAAATTTAAGCGATTAAGGGACTTTTAAAGAAAAGTAAATTTGTTAAAAATAATTTATATATTTTTTTAAGAATCTACTTTTTCAAGGTACATTTTGAGAAAATGAAAATTTTTAAGAAAAGTTAATTTTTGAGAAACTATACTTTTTAAGAAGAGTTACTTTTTAAAGAAAATGTAGCTTTTAAGAAAAGATTCTTTGTAATCAAAGGTACTTTATTAAAAAGGGGTACTTTGAAAAAAATTTACTATTTAAGAAAAAGGAACTTTTGAAGAAAATTAACTTTTTTAAAAAGGTACTTTTTTTTAGAAAAATTTACTTTTTCTTAGAAAATTATACTTTTTTAGAGGAATGTACTTTTTAAAAAAGGTACTTTCAAAAATAATTTAGTTTTTAGGAAAGCTACTCTTTGAAAGAATTTAAGAATAGGGTACTTTCTCAGAAAAGTTACATTTTAAGAAAATAGTAATCTCTGAGAAAAATTACGTTTTAAAATAAGGTACTTTGTAACAAAACGTACTTTCTAAGAAAAGGGGATAAACTTCTTTAGGGAAATGTGCTTTTTAAGAAAATGGACATTTTAAGAAAATTAATTTTTTAAGACAAGTACTTTTTAAAGGAAAAGTACACTCTTAGTAAAGTACTTTTTAAAGAAATGATACTTTTTTAAGAATAGTACTTTTTTAAAAAAGGGAATTTTTTAAAAAAATATGCTTTTGAAGAAAATGTACTTTTGTAAAAAGAAAGCAAACTAACCTGTTAAGAAAACGTACTTCTTACGATAAATATTTTATTCAGGAAAGGTACTTTTTAAGAAAAGTACTTTTGAAAGAAATTATACTTTTGTAGGAATAGTACTTTTCAAAGAAAAGATATTTTTTTACAAAAATATGCATTTGAAGAGAATCTACTTTTTTAAAAGGGAACTTTTTAAGATAAGGTACTTTTTAAGGAAATTTTTTTTTTAAGAAAAAGTAACTTTTTAAGAAAAGGTATTTTTAAAGAAAAAGTAGTTTTGAAGAAAATTAACTTTTTAAGAAAAGGTTTTTTCAAGAGGAGGTATTTTTTAATGAAAAGTTACTTTCTTAAGAAAAATAATTTTTAAAAGGTTCTTTTTAAGAAAAGAACTTTTTTAGTTGGTTAGTTAGTTAAGTTAATTCATTTATTAGTATTTATAATACTCTTAATTGACATAATTCATTTATATTTCGTTTCTAACAAAATTTATACATTCTTTATTAAAGATATTATTATTGAATTCATTCTTAATTCTAGTTGGTAATCAGTTGAATAGTTTGAGGCCCTTGTAGAAAAGAGATCTCTGCATTGAGGATGTTGTAACCCGCTGTAGTCTGAAGTTATTGGCATTCTGTAGTGAATATGGTTGTGCCTCACCAATATATCTCGTTTGTTCACTTAAGTAGTCTGGTGCAGTCCCCTGTCGTATTTTTTGTATCAGTTTTATGGTGTTTAGTGCTAGCCGGTGTTTTATATTCACCCATTTGAGAGTATTTAGCATGGTATTTATTGGTGTGTATCTGTTGCATTTCAAAATCGATCGCATTGCTTTATTTTGAAGTTTTTCTAATCTTTCTCTATGTGAATCAGTGCAGCATGTGTATAATATTGTGGACCCGAATTCAAAATGTGGTTTAATTATTGTATTGTAGATGTTTATTGCCGTTAAGACGTTTATTTTATTTCTTATTCTTTTGAAGAACCCGATTTTTTTCCGATTTTTTTACATACAAACTCTATATCAATTATGAAGCCAATTATGATCAACTTTTTCTATTATTTCTCAATTTAGTTCAATATTCATTTCACTTTTCATATTTATTTCCATAATTTTCGTTTTTTTTTTTCATTTAATTTAAGTTTATTCATTTTTAACCATTTACCTATGTTATTTATTTATGTTGTTAAGTTGTCCCGACATTGCTCAGGGTTACATCCTTCTTTGAAAATAAGTGTATCGTCTGCATAAAAACCATTTTGTAATTTGAGGAAAATTAACTTTTCAATAAAATGTACGTGATACTTTCTGAGACAAAGTAATTTTTAAAGCAAAGTGCTTTTTAAGAAAAGGTACTTTTTAAGACAATAATTATTAGTGCCATAGCTGTTATAAGTGCTGACCAACTGCCAAAGTGATTGACAGTATTCACAAAAGCTTGGGCTACGCCATTATAAATAATTGAGTTTACCAATTTAATTCCATATGTTGATTATCTCTATGAAACTGTCTTATTGATACTGAATTTTGACCAAGTTTTCCAAGTTTTATTTTTTGAAAATTATTAAAAATAATTTAAATTTAAAACGAACTATTTCCTTGTTCCATATCTCAGTACGATGTTTTGATTAACTGATTTGATACAATAATAAACACATATAATTTGAATTATTTGTTTCAATTTCCTGCTCAAGGTGTTTCTGTTTAAATAAGTTTTTTGCTTAAGATATTAACTGTAATCCATCACAAGAAAACTATCTTCTAAATGTTAAATAAAATATTCAAAAAATTCAATCATTCATGTAGAAAACCATGCTCTGCACAGTGTCAAATTGTGTATATATTGACAGCTGCAAAGTGTTAGTAGAATATATTTTTTCATAGACAAAATAAACAATATATTCTAAATTTTTAGACTGCATTTACTATAAAGAATAGAAAAATATTTTAAACTATTTTTGCAGCATATTATTATAAATTCATAAATATTACCAAGAAAATAATAATATTATTATACCTATACAATACAAACTATTTAATGCAGATATTCAGAAACAATTCAGAAACATGTTTAATATGATAAATATTTAAATATATATGCTCAGAAGTGCGTGTATAGGAAAAACGGAAGGACGGACAAGTTATAATTAATTTATTAATTTTATCAAATCCAATAATGCAATACAGCTATTAAAAAGTATTTAAACAGCTTTTGTATGTTAACATTTACCTTTAAATATTTATCCTCAAAAAAATACTTGATAAGTTAAAACAAGATAGTGAACGTCTTTATTATTTCAGATAATACAAAGAGGCATAGTTAAATTATTATGTTAAATATTTGTGTATTCATACAGTTTGATGAACTCAAATTTGAAACAAACTCAAAAACTTTTCAGGAATTGAATGAAAATTTTAAATTAAATAAAAAGATGGCATGTAAATGTCTTTAAAAAACTCATCATACTTTTTAAAGAAAGGATACTTTTAAAAAAAAACACACTTTTTACATAATAGGTACTTTTCAAAGAAAATCTACTTTTTGAAGGAAAGGTACCTTTTAAAAAATGTACATTTGAAAAAAAAAATTTAAAAACATTACATTACAAAAATTATTATCTTTCTTTCATTAGAAAAATATATACATGATCTTAAACCGAACAATAAATGACCAATTAATTTAAAAAAAATTTAATTTTTAACGAAAATGTTCTTCTTTTAAAGAAAAGCGCTTTTTAGGAAAAGGTACTTATTTAAAAAAAATGTGGTTTTTTGAAGCAAGATCTTTTTTCGAGAAAAAAAAAGCACTTAAATAAGAAAATGTAATATTTTTTTAAAGTAGTTTTTCCTTTTCAATATGCAAAATTTGAGCTGTATAATTGCATCTGGGCATTTCCAGAAAAAGGTAACCGCGATCGAGATATTAAGAACTGGAAAAAAATTTTTCTTCATCAAATTTAATTAGAGAATTTTCTAAATTTTTATAATTTATTACAAATTAAAAACTATTTCCATTTTTATTTGTAGTAAATTGGTTTGTAAGATGCATATTTGGTTTTCTTACACTTTGTGTCTGTTTTTGTAATTTTTTCTTTTTTTTATTACTGACTCTTAAGTATCATAACGATTGCACTCTATTTATGGACTTATTGTATCAATAACATATAGTAAAAATAAAAGTAGCAGATATCCAGTAAAGCCCGAATAACAGTTAAATTTTAAGATTTTTTTACTTGCTTGTCCTCTGTCCCGTTCGCAAACAAGCAGTTGTTATCAGTTGTCCGTGATCATTTATCGAAATAAGTTGCTAAAATTTAAAAAAAATTAAAACACAAAAATTTACAAAGACAATTTTTTTTATTCATTTTCAAAGTGTGTCCCGTACGCGATCGTAAGTGTTACTTTTTCCAACAGAAACTGCTGTTGTGACTAAAGTTAAAATTATTTATGCAGATGGAGAATAGAAGTTGTGAAAACAAACAAATTGCTCATAAGAGGTTCATGGAAAGAATGAAAATGGATCCATCCAAGAGCAAGGAGTACCTAGAGAAAGCGGCAGAGGGGATGAAAAATATCACTCAAAACTCAGACAATTAGCCGAAAGGAACGCATAAGGAAACAAAGAAGCCGCGAAAGAATAACAAATAAAGCAAATGAAGAAAAAATTAGCTCCACGGCCTATAAGATCAAGCAAAGTTTTGGAAAAGCTCTAATGAAGGCAGAAACTGTATTGCCCAGGGCAGCTGATAAAAGAGCGAAGATTAACAATCTCCAACAATATTTATTTTTAGAATATGTTCAGCCAGCAAATTTTGATGAACGTCTTACTGAAAACGTTGTAGCGAAAACGGCAATAAATGAAATCAACAATTTTTTTCTCTGTAGTGATATTAGTGTTATGCTGGCAGAAAGGACACACTAATAGTAGATGGAGAAGTTATTTATAAGTGTTTTATGTTAATAAGTCCAACAAAATCACTTTGATATCACAAAAAATAGTTTGAAAGAAGGGGAACTGGTATTACAAATAGATTTTGCCGAAAATTATAGGCTTGTATTCCAAAACGAAATACAAAGCGCGCATTATAGCTTAAACCAATTTTCAATTTTTATTTTATATTTTGGATGTTTATATATTTTTAACAAAAATAGTTGATTAAATCAAGAAAGAACAGAGAGGACAGTTCAAAAATAAATTTATAATTTACAGTCTATCGGACCTTAACATTCAATTTGAAAGCGATATAATTCAATGGAACTATTTCGCAACTTCGCACGGAAAAGGTGCAGTCGATGGCGTTGGAGCCATGACTTCCATTTTTTGTCCCGTTCGCAATGATTTGTTTTTTTAAGTATTTTAAGAATGTTAGAGTTGTACAATTTGCATTTTGCATTGAAAAATAGTGCTACTGAAATGCAATTAAACCTTTATAAAGAGCATAAAATAAAAAAATAAAATTTTTATGTTTTCATAATTTTTTTAACTTGAAAGCGTACTAATGTCCCGTTTGCGATCCTGGAAATGCCCATTTGCAATTTAAAATAAAAGTAAACAATGTCCCAAAAAAGCATATTAAATAAATAAATCGATCATAAACTATACTTTAGCTGTAGTTCAATTTTAAAATTCATTCCTTATTAAAAAAAATTAAAATTACTTAATTAGGGATAAAGGCGTTAATATACTTAATTGGAACAAAATGTTTCTTAAAAACTGAAGGTTTTTTTTTTGTAATTCAGAAATTCTTTCAAATCTTAGGTTTTCTTGAACAAAATCCTTAAAGGTTTTGTAAACATTTTTCTAAAAGCAGTTAATATGAAAAGGATCTTTGTGGTGGTCTTAATTCTATTCTTTAGTGTAAGCACCTTTTTAATAATGAATAATCAGCAGATATGATTATGAAACTAAATTTATGAAAACATAATTTTCTTTTAAACTATATTAAAGGTTTATTTTATTCCACCCTTTAAGGGCAAAAAATTGTTTAGCGTGAAGAAATAAGAATACTGTTTGAAATTTCTAAAATTAAAATTAAAGGTGTTCAAGATCGATCATTTATAAAGAAACCAAAATAGAGCAAAAAATTTTTTTGTTTCTGGGTAGAGACATTTAAGCCTAAGGCTTAAGAATTGCAAAGAACTGAAGGGACACAAAAATTGATGAAGCACAAAAATGAAAAAAAATCTTAGCTAGTCCCTAAACGTCACCCTGAAGTATAACAAAAAAAAATCTAAGAGGGTAAGAAAAAAAATCTTTCTTTCGGTTAAGACTTGCAAAGGTGTTTAATATTCTTCCTGCTATGCTCACGATTAGCCTAGACAAAGGGACTAGGATGATTGAATAGACACAAGACACACAACACACAAAAAATTAAAAACAGGGACTCTAATCAAATAACAAAACTGTTTGGCATTTTAATTAAGCAAAATTTAAACTCGAGCATTTGGCGGTTGATTATAAGAATGTAATTTTTTTTTTTTTTTGTTAATGAAAAAGATAGAAACAATTTCAAGGTTGTTTGATTCAAAAGAGGTTACGAATATGCTTAAAGCAGGCTAGAGCATGCTCGAAGTGAATTGGTTTAGACTATTAGATATTACAAGGAGGATAATATGTTTCTCTTCTAAAGAAAATAAAGAAAGTGGTAAAAAATTATTAAAAATAAAATTAGAGTAAGGGAAATTATTTTTAACACGCATAGAAGAGTTTCAAATTAATTTAAAAGGCGCAGCCTTAAGACCAATATAAACAGTTATCTAAAAATATATAATACGCAAAAAAATAAATTAAAATATATTATAAATTAATATATTAGAAATCTATTTATTTTTAACTGTAAGTAAAGAAAGAATAAAATAATTTTAAAAATAATTTTATAAATAAGAATTAAATGCTTGAGCTCGAGGTCAGATTTAGTAAAAAATATTCTTTAAATATCAGATATTTCGATATCATTGAATATCATACTCAGGGATTGTATTAAATTTTACATAAAGACAAACTTCAAAAACCCTACACCACTATGTGGTTTGGATATAATGACTTCGTGTGCTGTTTGTAACTACCAAAAATATTTTACCTAGACCCATCTTTTATTATACCGATCGGCTCAGAATCACTTTCTGAGTTGTTTTAGCGATGTCCGTCCGTCCGTCTGTGTGTCAATGTAAACCATGTAATCAAACTACAGGTGGCAAATATGAATATGTTTTGATGACATTTGGTATATAAGCTCTTATCGGCCAAAGGATGAACGCTATTGAAATTGGTGAAAATCGGTCTATGTTCAGACCTAGTCCCCCATGAAATCGACATAAATTGCCATATGATCCAAATTATCATATAGATCTTAGTAAAATTGGGCGTGTATGTGTTTATTGTATCCATTAATCAGTAGTTCAAAAAGAATCCCTATTGGACAATTCTTAGTCATAGGCCCCATATAGAACTGCTTCCCGATCTTCACTTAAATCTATCAAAAAACAAAAATATTGCACAGATTTTTCTCAAATTTGGTTTGTGTATATTTTTTCAAAATGTAAGTGACTTTACCCAATTTGGTCAGGATTGGTCCATTTTTCGACCTAGTCCCCATATAAATATAGCACCCGATATGAACTTTTCCATAACTGCATCCTAAAATATTAATAACAAAGCCACTCAAATTTGGTTTGTGCTAATTTTCTATATCCAATTAGTTGGACCGAGGAGATAGGGTTTCTAAACCATGGTATAGGGTATCGTATGGTTGGTCTAGACCGAATATAATTTTCTTACTTGTTTTTAATTAAAAGACAGGAAATTATTTTTAAAATAATGAATACATTTTTATCCTTTCACCAAACAAATAAAAAGAAACAAATGAAAAATTATTTATAAATTATTATTTTTTGATATCTAGCAAAGAAAATATTATATACATATAGAAGTAAAATAAATAACAAATATATAAAAATATATATTATTTCAAAAATTCAAAATTTTCTTACATTTTATAAAATAGAGAAATATATTAGTAAATGAATTAATCAATAATAATTCATATTTTCACAAAAAATAATACACAATACTTTTAATTTAAGAAACAATTTTGTTTAAATTTCAATTAATTTGTTAATTTACAAAATACCAATAAGTAAGTAGAAAATTTTCAACGAAAATAAAAAAAAAATAAATTAATATAACCAGAAAATTATTTTTGAAACTATAAATAATTAATTTTAAAAACAGGAATTTTTTTTTAAAATAATGAATATATTTTTTAATTTTTTATTTATAAATTTATAAATATTTTTTATGTCTAACAAAAAAATAATAAATTTTTAAAAAAATATAAAATTATTAAAACGAGCAGTTTTAAAAAACAAAAAAAAATAATTTTTCCAAGTTTAAATCAATTTTTTTTTAATTTAAAAATAGAATATTGTTTTTAAGTAATTAATTATTTTTTATATTTTGCAAAAAATAATTTTATATTTTAATTTATAATATTAAAAATATTTTTTTTATATTTGACAAAAACAAAAATAAATAGTACTTCAAAAAAAAAACCAGTAAGAAAATTATAGTCGGTCTAGACCGACTATACGATACCCTATACCATGATTTAGAGACCCTATCTCTTCCGTCCAACTAATTCGTTATAGAAAATAAGCATAAACCAAATTTGAATGGCATTGTTATTAATTTTTTTGGCTGCAGATATGAAAAAGTTCATATCGAGTGCTATATTTATATGGGGACTGGGTCGCCAAATTGACCGATCGTGACCATATTTGGCAAAGTCACTTATATTTTGAAAAAATATATACAAACCACATTTGAGACAAATCTGTGCAATATTTTTGTTTTTTGATAGATTTAAGTGAAGATCGGGAAGCAGCTCTATATGGGGCCTATGACAAAGAATTGTCCTATAGGGATTATTTTTGGACTACTGATTATTGGATATTAGAAACATATACAAAGCCAATTTGACTGAGATCTATATGATAATTTGGATCTTGCGGCAATTTATGTCGAGATCATAGGGGTCATTTGTATGGGGACTAGGTCTCAGCATGGACCGACTTTCACCAATTTCAATGGCGTTCATCTTATAGTCAGTAAAAGCTCACATACCAAATTTCATCAAAATATATTCATATTTGCGACCTGTAGTTTGATTACAAGGTTTACATGGACACACAGACGGACGGACGGACGGACGGACGGACGGACATCGCTAAATCGACTCAGAAAGTGATTCTGAGGCGATCGGTATAATAGATGATGGGTCTAGGTCAAATATTTTTGGTAGTTACAACCACCAACACAAAGTCATTATACCCGAACCACATAGTGGTATAGGGCATAATAATAAGTAAATATAAACAGAAATTCATTTTTAACATTATTAATAATTTATTTTTAATTTGCAAAATTGGAAATTATTTTTGAAATAATGAATATGTTATATTATACTATTTACAATGAAATAAAATAAAATAAAATAATGGAAAATTATTTATAAGTTTATAAACATTCTTTTATTATTAAAAAATATACAAAAAAATTAAAAAATATGTATGAATAATAAAAAAATATAAAGTTGTTTCAAAAATTATATTTTTTTATATATTAGAAAATAATATATATGAAACATATATACATAAAAATACATTATTAAAGTATTGAAAAAATTCGGAATTTTTGTGTTTTACAAAAAAAAAAACGAAAAAAAATAATTCAAAATATTTTTAATTTACGAAATATTTTTTTTAATTTATTTTTTTTTTTCAAAGTAGTTATTTTAAAATTATAAAAAATTTTTATATTTTACCAAAAACAAAAATTAAACAATTAATTAATTAAAAGTAAATAATTAAGTAACTGAAATTAGAGAATTAGCTTTAAAAGTATTAATGATTTTTTTTAATTACAAATTAAATATAAAAAATAATATTTTTTATAATTACGAAAAATGTATATATATATATACTTCCGACCGATCAAGTAGACTGAACAGCTTTCGTCTTTTACATCTTAATTTCCTCTTTAATGCAGAAAACTATCGCCTTTGTTGTTTTTTCTAGAGCAGAACATAACACAGCTTTAAAAAAGTAAGAAAATTATAGTCGGTCTAGACCGACTAAACGACACCCATGGAGAATACCCGCTTAGAGAATTGGTCTTAGGTCCAACTAATTGGGTATAAAAAAAAGCATGAACCAAATTTTAGTAGAATCTTTATTAATTTTTCTGCCTGCAACTTTGAACAAGTTCAAGCGGATGCTATATTTATGTGGAGATTAGTTAAAAAAAATGGGAAGATCCTGACCATATTTGGTAAAGTCACATCTTTTTTTGCAAAAATACCAAATTTGAAAAAAATTTGTGCAATATGTTTGTTTTTGATAGATTTAAGTGAAGATCGAGAAACAGCTTTATATGGAGGCTATGACTAAGAATTGTAATATGGGGTTTATTTTTGGACTAATGCTTAATGGATGTAATAACATGTGTGAACATGATCCGATTTACACCAATTTTAATAGCGTTCGTCATATGGTCGATAGAAACTTTTCTACCAGATTTCATCAAAATTTATTCATATTTGCTACCTATAGTTTGATTACACGGTGTACATGGACACATAGATGGACAGATGGACGGGCGGACATCCCTAAATTGACTCAGAAAGGGATTCTGTAATGATCGTTATAATAAAAAGGGTCTAGGTCAAATATTTTTGGTAAATACAAACATCAGCTTTATGTGGTTTTGGAATAATAATAATACTTAAATGATAATATCGTTATTTAATTTTAGTTTGGCATTAAAAATTCAAGTTTTAACTTTAACTGTCTCAAGAAAGTTTAGATGGTGTAAACACAAAATGCGAGGGAAAAAGGGAAAATATTGGCTATCGAGGCAGCAATCTTACAACCAGTCATATAGCAGATAAAATCTCTACAAATCTGACTGTTGTCAGTCATTTTCTAAGAAATCTGTCAAATTGTAGAAAAATTATGAAAGAAGTGGATTAAGGACCAAAATGTTACCTCAACGGTATTGCCGCCGTACCCTCCTGACCTTACTGCCTGACTTTTACGCTAATTCTATCAATATGACTGAAACCAACCAAATGAGAATCCAAGCAAGGAGTATATGTACTCTTTAAGATATTTGCAATATAACAAGAACAAAAATAACTTTTTTATTTTTATATTTGTAAAAGGAAAAAATTATTATTTTTATATTTTACAAAAAAAAAAAAAATAAATAAAAAATTGAACTGTAAATTTTATTTCACAATTTACAAAAAAAAAAAGTGAAAACATTATAGTCTGTTTAGACCGACTCTGTGATACACTACTCCATGAGTTTCAATAATGGGTTATAGACCAACTTTTCTGTGTGCATCACAACGGAGGAATTGCAATTTCCCACATAAAGTAATCAATTACTGGTACAAACAACAAAAAACTTAAAGTAAAAAATAAAATAATTCTGTGGTCACAATCGATAACCGCCTAAGTCGACTTGAGTTATGTATGCATATTAGGATATAGAAAATAAGCATAAACCAAATTTAAGCGGAATTTTTTGCCCGCTATCTTTCTGTGGGGAATAGGTAGAAATGGACCGAGCATGATCATTTTGGCTACGAATTAAACCAGTTTTGATAGATTTAAGTGAAGATCAAGGAACAGAAATTAGAAATACAACTAAATGGTGCTACATGGTGCTACAGCCTTTCTTTCTTTGAAGTACTAATAATAAAAACACACACACACAAACTAAATTTGACCGAGATCTATTTGATAATTTGGATTCTAGGGCGATCTTATCATCACTTGTATGTAGTCAGGATATAAAAAAAGTTTATAAAATTTTAAAATAAATTATTTCTAGAATAATAAATAATTCTTTTATACTCTCAATATAAAAAAAAATATTTAAAAAAATATATATATTATTTTTAATATATCTTTTTAAATATACATATTTCTGATATATTTAAAATAATAAAAAATTATTTTTAAAATTATTAATAATTTTAAGTCAATAATTTCTTCACACTCTACAAAAAACCACATAATTTTTAAATTATTATTAATAAAATAGAATATTTTTATTATAATTATATATATTTTTTTTTATATCTTACCAAAAAAAAAATAATTTTTTATATTATATATATTTCTGATATATTAAAAAAATAATTCATTTAAAATTATTATACTTTTTTTAATTTTACAAAAAAGTATATAGTTATTATTGTTTGAAAAAAATAGAAAATAATTTCTAAAATTATAAATAATGTCTAACTCAATCATTACTTTATATTTTACAAAAAAAAATATATTATTATTTTATTTAAAATAATAAATAATTATTTAATATTTTCCGAAAACAAAAATTAGAATTTTGTTATTATATCTTAAAAAAATATATATAATAATTATTTAAATTATATATATTTTGATATATTAAAAAAATAGTTTTAAAATTACTATACATTTTTTTTTAATTTTACAAAAAAGTAAATAATTATTACTGTTTGAAAAAAAATATAATTTTGTTAACTTAAACATTTCTTTATATTTTACAAAAAAAAAAAAAAAAAAAAAAAAAAAAATATATATAAAAAGGTATTTTTAAATAACAAATTTTTAAAACTTTTAAAATTATAAATATTTCTTTTCTATTCAAAAAAATTGAATATTATAAATATTTTTTTATAATAAAAAAGAAATTATAAAGTTCTAACTCACCTTGAAAATAGGTTGAATTTTTTTTATTAATTGGACTACAAATATTTGGCAATTTCATTTACTGTAATATCATCTTGTTTTATTTGAACAACTTTAAAATTTGTTTTAATAATCCATAATTTTACACGATTTTCACTTTTACTTTTAAAAAACGTATAATTTTTAATTTAAATTTGCATATGAAAAAGTCTTTTAATTATTTTCTTAGTCTTAAACAGCTTTTCCTTACTTTCCGTAAGATCCACAACTTGCGAGAGTAGAATTATGAATGTTTTTTTGTGCGATGTTAAAATAATTTTTAGCGCCTGCTTTGGCTAAACAACCGGTTGCATATTTCATTTGTTGTTCTTGCTTCGGTCCCTTTAAAATGTGTATTCTTAAAAGCCACCCTTCTTCGAGGCAGATACACTTTACCGTTTAATTTTGCAAAAAAAAGATCTTTTGTCTAACAAAAAAAAAAAGAGTATCAAAGAGAGAGAGAGAGAGAGTGAGAGAGAGAGAGAAAAACAGATTTGGAGATACTATATATACTATACTCTAAATCTTAGAGATTTGTTTATTTTTTACTCTCTAAGATTTTCTTTTGGGATTCTTAAACAATACACAGATTTATTATTATTTTTTCATTTCAATGCTTTGCAATAGATGTCCTGTCGTTGGGTTTGAAACTTTGCTTAATATTGTAAAATCATTCTTCTAAAAACATACGATTTAATCTTAAATTTTGATTTATAAATCGAAATCAGATAACTGCCGTAACCTTTAAATAAATTAAATGTTTTTTTATATAACATTTATAGGTTTTAGGTGCAGTCCATCTTACCACCTAGTCGTAGATGGAATATCAGTTAATTTTGCAGTAATTTTCAAGAACAAAATTATATTATTTTATTACTTTAAATTAAGGCTTTATGTTTTTTATTTTACGTTATACTTCAATGGAACAATTTTAACTGTAAATATATAGAATTACTCGTAAATCCTTTAGGAGCTCAGTTCCAGGTTATATTGTTTGTACTTTCAAATCTTTAATTAAGTTATTACAAACTTTATATGGAAGATCTAAGTGAATTACTTTTTAAATTGATTCAATTAAATAATTTGTTTGAAGTTTATTAAAATAGTCAATTACTTTTTTTAATTGATATAAAAAAATTATTAAAAAAATCAATTAAACGTCAACAACATTTTAAATTTACAATTTCTACAGTAACATAATTAAAAATTTAATTGGATTAATGAATTATATGGTGCATAACGTAACATACACACAACAGCAACAGTTACAGCTACAACACACAAATTACAAAATTTACAATAACACCATAACAAAAACAACATAGAACAACTAAGAGAATTAAAGTCGATATAGACCTACTATACGTCACCATATAACATGCGTTAGAGAGGGGTCTCAGGTCCAACTAATTGATTGTCGAAGATAAACATAAACCAAATTTGAGTGGCATTGCCACTAATATTTTGCCTGCAGATAAGAAAATAATCATATTGGATGCTATATTTACATGGGGACTAAGTCAAAAATGGACTGATTCTGATCATATCGGGTAAAGTCAATTATTTTTTACAAAAATATGTACAAACCAAATATGAGAAACCTCTGTGTACTAGTTTTACTTTTCGATATATTTAAGTAAAGATCGGGAAGCAGCTTTACATGGGGGCTATGACTAAGAATTGTCCTACGGAGTTTGTCAACTGATTAATGGATGTAATAAACACACCCAAACCAAATTTGACCAAGATCAATATGATAACTTGGGTCTTATGGAAATTTAGGTCTATCTCATATGGGGCCTAGGTCTGAACATGCACTGATTTTTACCAATTCCAATAGAATTCGTTCTATGGCTAATAAGTGCTTATATACAAAATTTCATTAAAACACATTCATATTTGCGACCCCTAGTTTGATTACAAGGTTTACAGAATTGATTCTAAGTAAATATTTTTGATAGTTACAAACATGAGCACTCTGAACACATAGTGGTATAAGTTATAAAAATTATATCTTTCAACAGTTTCTTTACATTTTCATTGAACTCGGGATGTATTGGACCGATTTAAGTGACTTTAAATGGCAAGTTGCACAGGAGTTCTGAAGAAAAATTGTCTAAAAATTATGTATATTGGAATTAATTTCTGAAATTAACCCTTAAGTACTCACGCGGTCAATATCACAAGCTTATGAAAAATGCTTTGCTTTTGAATTCTCAGACGATTAGTTTAATAAAAGGTGGATATAGATAAATTATTTGTAGTTGTTGTAAACATCAGCTTAAAACTCATTATACCCTGACCGTTACTGTTACTGGAACGTAAACGGCTTAAGCCAAACTAAAGAAAAACTTGCCAATTTCCTAGAAGGCAAACAAATCGACATAATGCTTGTCTCTGAATTGACTTCTAAGAGTCAATTCTCATTTCGGGGATATATTTTGTATGATACAAAATATCCTAGAGGTAGAACATGTGGTGCCTCAGCCAATTTTATTAAATCTTTATTGGGCATCATCTAATGCGTGATCATTGTGAATATTGCCCCAGACTACTACAATTTGCTCCGATGAATTTGATAACAACCAAGTAATCTCATCAATATATTCTCCACCAAGATTTTCTGTAACGGAAAGTCAATAAAATGATTTTTTTATTGGTAACTTTTCCGCTAAGAAGAGAAAAATGCCCTCGAATAAATAATCAGTAAATACCGCAACATTCTGATATAAAATACCTGGGACTTCATCTTGATCGCCTCCTTACTTGGAACAAAGACATAGAATCAAAATTAACACAAATAAAATTAAATTTAGTTCAACTTACATGGTTAATTGTTAGAAATTCAAAGCTAGGTTTTGAATGTTAGATATTGCTATATAATTCAATCGTGAAACCCATTTGGTGCTACGGTATACAGTTATGAGGAACCGCTTCAGCTTCTAATATAGATAAAATATATGGTATTTGAGAAACTCACGATTGAATAGTGAATTAAACGTACCCCTCGTTAAAGTCGAAATTATTAAAAACTGCTGAAGCTATTTGAAACAATTGGAAACTCACCTGAATGTTTTAGCACGTCACCTTCTCAACAATCGCATCCAACAACAACTAAGAACGAGAGAGCCTGCAGATCTCATAATAAATGTTGAGATAATTTTAGCCAATGAATATTTATTTATTTCGAATATATGTAGAAAAATTAAATTTTTTCTGACACTGGCCGGATTTAATATTTAAAGTATTAGTTCTAAGATTTCAATAATTATTGTTAGTTCTTTTATACTGGATCTTCAGTAAATAATATGCTGGCCGTAGAGAAGTGTAGGGATAAGTTCTGAAGTAGTCAAAGTTGTTTACAAAAACAAAGGACTTTAAAAAAATTGTTCCTATAGAAAAAATTATCAGTAATCAACAATTTCCTTTTTTTGTTGTTGTTGGTGTGTATTGTTGATCCTTTAGATTTTACTGTATTATTTTTTCAAAAACTAGAAACGTTGTATTCTGTTGTTAAACATTTATCATAGATGTCGCCTTCTCAAACAAATCTCATAATTTAATGGATCTAAAAAGTGAAACTGTCAACATATTATTTCATTAAGCTGAGAGGCCAACTGAGTAAACGCTCTTTTCAAATATAATGCTCTTATTGATACAGTTATTGACAACAAAACACACACACATACGCTCTGGCTCTAGCAAAATTATTTTTGTTTTGAAAAACTGTTGTTTGGTTTAAACCACGTGTTTGCTTAACTTATAAATTTCACTTCATAATATATTTTTTTCAAGAGGTAGACAGAGATTCCATGATTTTTGGAAAGAGAGGAGATGGTTTTTTTTTTACTTTTCTCTATATATGTAGATAACTAACACTTTTGGAAGTAGCAAAGACAGCTGTTTAGCAACTGGCCAATTATGGACTAGCTAAAAATATATGCGTCCTGTTGTAACTGATTAACGTTAAGATTGTTGCTTAATATAATATAAGCCAAAGATTTTATTTAATTGTTGTTGGTATTTAGTTTAGCAAGGTGTCAGTCACTACGGTAGCTAAATAGCCGTAAATTACCAGAGAATACTCTCAATAACGTGGAATAGTACTATTTCCTATTGTTGTAAATTTTCAGAGTTTATTCTTTGACGGATTTTGGTTTTGGCAAATACTTTAACAGATGCTAGATGCTGTTTGTCAAATTATAGCTTATATGTAGGGTTTTTTGTTATTCTTTAGTCAGCACAACATTTCCGAAATCAAACAAAAATGTGTCTCTTTTGTTTGTTTTAGCATTGAGTACTAATTTGTAGGTTACTTTTTTTTGTTCCTCCTTTTAGTATTTCTTTGATTTCTTAATATTTGATTTCAATTCATTAATATAATGCACCTTTCTGTGCTAAATTATGTGATATGTGTCACATAATTTTTATATTATTTTATTGTTATTTATTTTGAAATGCAATTAATATAAAGAAAAGCAAAGATACAGCGCAAAGGGCTTTAATTTGGGATCACATAGAAAAAATTTTTATTTTATATGAAAACATAAAAAAATAATATAAATGCGTTTTCTTGAAAACTAAGCTAGATACAGCAAAAACGGCTTTAATTTTAGATCACCTAAAAAAGGCGATTTCTTGTGACATATTTGAGACTTTCAATTACCAACCGACTTTGCCAAAAAAAAAAAAAATATACCATTTGAAAGGTATTTCGTTGCAGATGTACACCATATTTATAGATTTGCATCATCTTGTACATTTTTTTGGAGTAAAATTCATTTAAAATTGCTACTAGCACATATGTACATAAAACCCATATTCAAGCTTCAAATAAAAAACTATGGAATACTGTGTGTGTGTTTATGAATTGGCTAAAATTGATTACCATACCTTTAGGCTCTTATAAAATTATTTATTACCAAACCCATTTTTACAACTTCTGTGTGTTCAACAAATGTTTATAATGAAATTTAATGAACTTTATTTAAAAATTCACAATTTAATGAATTTTATCTAAACTTTCATAAATTTTTTATATATATAGATTAAAAAACATTGAAAGAAAAAATTTAATGAAAAAATAAAATTTTCTAGAATTAGTACTCGAATATCGAGGCCTGAGCTCTGCTAGTCGTTTATAAATGAAAACAAGTAAGAAAATTATAGTCGGTCTAGACCGACTATACGATACCCTATACCATGCGTTTAGGTCCAACTAATTTGATATAGAAAATAAGCATAAAACAAATTTGAGTGACATTGTTATTAATTTTTTTGGCTGTAGATATGAAAAAGTTCATATAGGGTGCCATATATATATGGGGACTAAATCGAAAAATGGACCGACCCTGACCATACTTGGTAAAGTCAATTATATTTTGGAAAAATATATACCAACCAAATTTGAGAAAAATCAGTGCAATATTTTTGTTTTTTTATAGAATTTTGTGAAGATCGGGAAGCAGCTCTATATTGGGCCTATGAATTACAATTGCCCTATAGGGATTATTTTTGAACTACTAATTAATGGATATAATAAACACATAAAAACCCAATTTGATTGAGATCTATATGATAATTTGGATCTTATGGCTATTTATGTCGATTTCATAAGGGTCATTTGTATGGGGACTAGGTCTGAACATGGACCGAATTCTACCAATTGCAATAGCGTTCATCGTGTGACCGATAAATTTTATCAAAATATATTCATATTTGCGACCTGTAGTTTGATTACATGGACACACAGACGAACGAACGGACGGACGGACGGACGGACATAGCTAAATCGATCGGTATAATAAAAGATGGGTCTAGGTCGAATATTTTTGGTAGTTACAAACAACAGCACAAAGTCATTGTACCCAAACCACATAGTGGTATAGGGTATAATGAAATGCTATGATTGGCCTAAACAATTTCAATATTTATCGTTGTGATAGGAAAACTCCTTGCGATGGTGCTGCTATGTACGTCAGAAAGGATATTGTGAGCAAACTGATGACAAATTCTAATATTGTGCAGAATTCAGACAATAGTAATGTACAGGAAAATATCTCAAATGATAATGTACGACAAAATACACGCACAAATTCAAATATTATAAGAGAAGAGTTATTCGTTGAAGCTGTAGCCAGTTGTCGAAAATTTCTGATAGGAGTTGTATATTAACCTAATTGTAGAGGAGCAACGAACGGTTTTCTGGGACCTATCCATTATCTTACCATAAAATATGATGACGTGGTAATGTGTGGAGATTTCATTTCTAACATCATCTACTTAATGATATGAAAACATTTGGCTTGTATCCAATATATTCTGCTATACCCACTTATTTCTCTACTACAATTAACACATTATTTCTTTGTCAGCAATATACACAAAGTCTTCCTATATGATCAGTTGTCAGCACCAAGTTTCTCCAAACATGATATTTTATTCCAATGGTGCATGGTAAAGAAGAAGAAAGCATATATTTCTAAAATGCAAACCTACACTGTACTTGTAATCAAACCGGTTTCTGGGATTTCAGCCTTCATCAGCGATTTTATTGAACATTGCGATAATTGTTATGTTATAATTGAATAGATTGTTTCTATATGAAATTTTTCTACTTAGGGCGGCCGTGAGGTTTGAACCTGCTTCTATCTCACAGACACTCGTACTTGCGCTTTTTGCTCACGCGCTTGGTCACACTCACCTAAAGTCAGGCCTACGATCAGGGTGGTTAAGAATCAGTTTCCACACCATACAGCTTTTACTTCGTATTAGTGTCAGAAGATTGAACTCAGTCCAAACAAACAATCGCTATTTTAAAATTTTTGTATATTTATTCATTTACACTTTTAATTTCCACTATTCTCAGTTTCATAAGAGTTGTCATATGTGATGTATGGTTTGTACATTCTACATATTTTATTCTTGGCATTTGACTTTAAACTGCATCAAGAAAGTGCGACTATTGCCTGTTATGATTTTGAGCACATAAACTATGCCAGTATGTCCTTTGAGCCCTCGGTTGAAAATCAACCTAAATATCTAGAGGAAAATTTGTTGCAAATTTTTTGTAAATCTGTTCCGGTTAGAACTTTGAGTAAAAATTTCGAGAAGAAACCGTGTTTCAATATTGAAACAAAATTTGCTATTACTCGCAGAGATTTTGCATATAAACGCTGGAAAATTTTTGAAATCACTTATCTATATACGGAATATGTAAATGCCTGAAGAAAAGTGAACAGAATGACCAAAACTGCTAAGTACGAGTTGTCGCTTTTCATCTGCAGGTGGGGAACTATACTTGAAATTGGGATTAGAAAATCTTTGACACTAGTGTCTAATGAAATAGATGTATATATGAGCTTTTATGATCAAAGAAAAATTTTAGCCCCTAAATACAACTCATTTTGTTCTTGTTGTATATACCAAGAATATGTATTTTCAAGCTGTCGAGCAATTACATCTAATGATGTTGGGCTGATAACATTCATCCTAAATTTTTTTTAATTATTTCAGCCATTTATAACGTATATATTTAATTACAAAATGTATTTACCAGCAAAGTTGGAAACATGCAAAAATCATATCCATCCCAGAATTTAAAAACCATTGTCGCCCAATTGCCATACTAATTTATCTGTCTAGGCTTTTTGAACGACTGCTTCATAGACAAATCAGCAAGCATATTAATGATAATGATTTACTGATTTACAGGTTTCCGACTCAATCATAGTTCTATATGGGCACTTACAGACGCCTCAGAGTATACACGAGAGAGTATTGATTCTGGAGCCATTTCTTTTCTTGTCTTACTTGACCATTCCAAAGCGTTTGATATTGTGGATCGATCATGAGGTTCTCTGCTTTAAATTACACAAAATGTGGAGTATTCGTTTTTTGTCTTCATCTATAATAATAGGCAAGCGATTTCTTGTGACATATTCTACACTCTCAGTTACTAACCGATTTTGACAAAAAATATATCAGATGTACAGATGTACACCATCTGGTACATTTTTTTGATTAATAATAATTTTAAGTTGCTACTAATACATACATAAAACACATATCTAAGCTTCAAATAAAAAAACTATACAATGCTGTGTGTGTGTTTATGAATTGTATAAAATTGATTAGCATACCTTTAGGCTCTTATAAAATTATTTATTAACAAACCCATTTATATAACTTCTGTTTGTTCAACAAATATTGGAAAATAATGAAATTAGACGAACTTTATTTAAAAATTTACAACTTAATGAATTTTATTTAAGTATTCATTGATTAGAGAAAAAATAAAATTTCCTAGAATTTTCCCTCGAATTTCGAGCTTTGGGCTCTGCTAGTATCTATTTAATCGTAGCCACTCAGTTTCTAAAAACAATAAAACTTGCGTGCGTTGCCAGTTATGAAGGGTGTACTCCAAGGATCAATGCTAGGACCTCTACTTTTTACCATATACGTAATTGATCTAGAAGAAGAACTATTTTTTTTTTGCAATGTGCACATATATACTGATTACGTTCAATTATATATAACAGCTGGCATAAGCAGCGTAGATGATGGTATTGAAAAATAAAATTCAGATCTAAATAAGATTTATACATGGGCAAAGGTAATGGTTTATGCCTCAAGTCGAAGTGTCTGATTATTGCAATGAGAACAATGACACGGCCTTTTGAACCATAGAACCAACTAAAAATCTTGGTATTATTTTTAATGATAATCTCACATGGAAAACCTATTCAATGTTTAGAACTTTATGAATACAAGACATATAATCTCCCTTAACATTCGATTTTAACTTGCAAAAATATATCTTGTGCCACCTCTACTATATGGCTACGAAATATATACCAGCACTGATTCTAAGAGTTATAAAAAGCTTCAGCCCATT
This sequence comes from Cordilura impudica, assembly GCA_963682025.1. Classification (NCBI taxonomy): domain Eukaryota; kingdom Metazoa; phylum Arthropoda; class Insecta; order Diptera; family Scathophagidae; genus Cordilura; species Cordilura impudica. The sequence continues at coordinate 198,738,655 of OY821520.1, read as the reverse complement.
TTTAATGCAATTCTAAGATATGTTTTTAATGTACGAAAATATGATTCGATTTCGTAGTACTCAAAAAAACTTTATGGAGTAACATTTGAAAATTTGTTAAATATAGAAACACTACTGTTCCTATATAAAATTGTACGTACTCAACCAACCTATCTGTCTGCCAGACTCATTTTTAGGAGCAGCGTTAGAAATCATGCTATAATGTACACTAAATACCAATATATGGTATCCAAATGGCCACTTGAAGTCTCCTCAATGCGTCTTTGGAATTCACTATCATCATCCATTAAAATTATGAGCAATGCAATGCATTTTAAGAGGGAACTTTTTAAAATATTTAAGCTGATCCTTCCTTCTTATTTATTTTTTTAAACTGTTTTTTTTTCTAATCTTCATTTTTTATTTTAATTTTTATACCCTATATCACTATGTGGTCAGGGTATAATGACCTTGTGCTGATGTTTGTAACTACCAAAATATTTGACCTAGACACTTCTCTTGTTATGCCGATCGACTCAGAATCACTTTCTGAGTATGTTTATTACATCCATTTATCAGTAGTCTAAAAATAAACCCTATAGGACTTAGTCATAGCGCCCATATGAAACTGATTCCCGATCTTCAGTAAAATCTTAAAAAAAAAAAAAAAAAATATTGCACAAATTTGGTTTGTACATGTTTTTGCAAAAAGTAAGTGACCTTATAAAATATGGTCAGGATCCGTACATTTTTCGACCTAGTCCCCATATAAATATAGCATGAACTTTTTCATATCCCAAGGCAAAACAATTAGTAACAATGCCAGTCAAATTTGGTTTATGGTTATTTTCTATGTCTAAGAGAGATAGGGTCTCTCAAATCATGCTATAGGGTATCGTATAGTCTTTACCGACTACAATTTTCTTATAATTTTCTTTTGAAATATAAAAAAAAATAATAATAATAAATGCTTTTTCTTGAAAACTAAGCAAAGAAGAGAAATAATGGCTTTAATAGAGGATCACCTATAAAAATATCAGTTTTATATGAAAAATCCAACAAAAATAATAAATATGCGTTTTTCACAAAAAGGGCTTTAGTTTTTGATTGCCTACAAAAAATTTCATTTTATATGATAAATTCAAAAAATAATAATTACTAGTATAGCCCAGCGCTCGAAATTCGAGTGCAAATTCTAGGAAATATTATTTTTTCATTCAATTTTTTCTTCCGATGTTTTTTTTAGTCTATATATAAAAAAAATTTATAAATATTTAAATGAGCCTAAAGGTATATTAATCAATTTCAGAAATTCACAATTCAACACAGAGCGTCTGATATATAATTTAAATCATTCGCATTAACAGGGTGTAACAATTATTATATATATTTTGTTTTATTTAATTTAATATATTTTTAAAACAGATTAAACATAAATTTTATCATTCTCAGCTTCTCCTCCATATCAACTATAACTATGCCAATTTTCACACTCCTCCGTGCCCGCATATTGCTTAAAAAAGGCAACTAGAAATTTACCTTCACGTATTAATATATAGATAAAACACGCTTATATCTCAAAAATAAGTAAGACTCAGCAAAAAGGGCATTAATTTTGGATCACAAATATTTTTTCATTAAAAATCCAAATTTAGGTGAATTTTTATAACGCTTGTTATTACAGCATTTCTATGAACAATATTTTTTTTTTTTTTTTTGAGAATTATGATTTAAAATTTTGCAAAAAAAACAATATTGAACAATATTGAAAATAATGTCTTAGCTAAATTCAGCCCACGCCACGGAAAATACAAGAAAGATGAAGAATCGTAATGAAAAGATATACTCAAAAAATGGAAAGCAAACCCTTTCTAAAGGGAATAAGAAGATATTTTCGACATTCTAGAACAGCTAAAACCCAAGATGAGCATACATAAATATTTCATATAATAACAACATTATACAGACTCTTCAAAGGAGACCCATTTAAGAATAATGCAAAACCAAAACCAAAATCTACTCAAGAAGATTGTAAAATATTGCATTTTGCTATCCATATAAAAAAGGGGTGGCGGCCTAAGAGGTGTATTTAAGTGTAACACTTATTAATTGTTTGCAATTTATTAAAAATCCCTAAAATAGCGATTTTAAGGATTTAGCCAATTAAGCGCAAAATAACAAATGATCGCAAACAATCAATAAAAAATGGAAGCACATTCAGGATATTCAAGAAACTGAAAGCAATATTAAAGAAGACAAGTTAAAAAAATTTTTGGTAAATTTATTAAAGAAAACTACAAATTGCATTTAAGAGGGTTGAATGCCTTTCGCATAAGTTTTGCATTTAATTAATATTCATGCAATTTATTTTACTTGCTTCGCTAAAGATGTCCTTTTTGCCTAGTCTTAAAACTCTAATTCCCAGGCTTGTAGGTTATTAAGGCTTGTTTTGTTGTGCATTTTTAAGCTAGTTTGCAAATCAAAGGAGGGCGAGCATTTTGCATCTTTTTTTTAGTTTGCAATGATTTCTTTATAAGTGATTTTCAATTTGTTTTACTTGAGGAATGTTATTGCTAAATTAGCATAAATTTTATTGAGGTGTTGTGATGTGTTCTGACGTGTTCTGAAAACTGAAAAAGAATAAATTTTAATTATTTTTAACTTATGCAAATTTTTTTTAAATTACTAAAATATTTTGTCACTACTCTAATCCTTTGGGAGTTTCTTGCTTTAGTTCTGTTTCAACTTTAATTAATGGTATTTTTGTGCAAATTTTTTAAGGATGCCTGAGATGAAGCGGAGGCATTTTTTTGGAGAATATTTTGATGGTAGATAGTTGTAACGTGTCTAACGCGCCCGCTAAAAAATTAAAAGGCTTTAATTTAAAATAATTTATTAAAATATTAATAAAATTCATTTCCCTAAATATTTCTTTCGAAAATGGGTTTCATGTTTGTGATTGTTCGATTTTACGTTTCTGCGTTATTGCGATTACTTTTTTGAGTATTTTTCGTCCATGCGATCTTACGCGTTTTTGATTTTGCAATTGTGGGATTTTGCAAATTTGCAATTGTGCGATTACACACTTTCGTGTCTTTACGATTTTGCGTTTTCGTGATTTTGTGTTTTCCCATTTTTCGATTTCCCATTTTTCTGATAATGTGATTTAATATTTTCGCATTATTGCGAGTCTACGTTTGTTTGCTTACGATTTTTTTTCGGTTGTGAGATTTCGCGATATAGCGTTTTTGGAATTTTGCGTAGCCGTGATTTTACATTTTTTTGCCTTTTGGCGATTTTCCGTTGATTATGTGTTTTACCGTTCTCGCGTTTTTACGAATCTGTGATTTTCTGATTTTACAATTTTCCGTTTTAGCGATGAACGTTTTTCAGATCTTTAATTTTTGCGATTTGCAATTGTACTATTATACGTTTCTGTGTCTTTGTGATTTTGTATTTTGCCTTTTTCGATTTTCCATTTTTTTCTAAATGCCATTTTTGGGGTTTCTTTTATGTTACAAATAAAGGGAAAAGTATTTTTTTTTGTCGAAGTTTGTTTTTATGGAAATAAGACCAACTTTTCGATTTTTAAGAATAATGACTGATTTTCTCAAAATGTTATTATGCATTACACAAAAAAAAAAAATTTTTAAAGTATTTTTGGTTCAAGAATAAATGATAGCTTAGAAATAGAAACTAAAATAAAGACAAGTTCAAAAATGAATATTTTTAGTCATTTTCCTATGTTTTTATGGACTTTCTCGTATTAAACCCCAAATGTAGTCTCCCATCACATTTTCGGTATACTGTCCTTAATAATGTCGTTAAGAGTCCATCACATCTTGGTGAAAATGCTCTCCTTGCTCTTCTGAATAAGCACCCATATTATCCTAATATTGGTCCAGATGAGTATGTAGCATATGAACTCTATGGGAGATTCAGCAGCCCGTAACTTTAAAGTTTTTAAGCATACACACAGAAAAAGAGATTGGTTGGAATTTCGTTTGCAACTAGAAAAATTTGTTAAAGTAATAATAATTTCTAGCGTAATTCTTTAATATTTAAAAATTAACTAGATATTCTCTTAAAACAATCATCTAAACACAACTAATTTAAAATTATGATATCTACAACAATAAAATTAGTTTCGTTTATCAATCAAAATTGTTATGCATATTTCAAAACTAATTTAATTGATAAAATCTAATAAAACCAAGATTACCATGCCTCAGTCCTAAGTATTGGTGACTGCAACTACTAATTTTATTATAACAACATATTTCAAACCGAAAAAGTTTTTACAGATATTATAACAAATAATTGGTTAGAGTATTACATATAATATTTGTATTAAGAACTGTCTATCAGTTGTGACAAAAGAAACACAAATTTTTAACCTCTTTTGGTATTTCTAACCGAAATGAAATTCTACGAATCAATTTCTGTTGTAAAGTTGTAAATACCAAAAAAAGATTAGGAATATGATTGGCTAGACCGAATTGTTGATTTAATTTATCATATGTCAAATAATAAAAAATAAAAAATAAATTGTTATAGTTTATGTAATTTTATAATTGAAAATCATATAGTGTAAAAAGTGCCACATTATTTTTAAAAAAATGAATGATAGAAGGGTGTGCAAGAAGTACTCTTTATTATGGAACTTGAAGATGTTGTCCAGTTCCCATGGCTTGTATTTTTATACCCTATACCACTATGTGGTTTGGGTATAATGACTTTGTGCTGCTGTTTGTAACTACCAAAAATATTTGACCTAGACCCATCTTTTATTATACCAATCGAATCAGAATCACTTTCTGAGTCGATTTAACGATGTCCGTCCGTCCGTCCGTCTATGTGTCCATGTAAACCTTGTAATCAAACTGCAGGTCGCAAATATGAATATATTTCGACGAAATTTGGTATATAAGCTTGGGATGAACGCTATTGAAATTGGTGAAAATCGGTCCATGTTCAGACCTACCCCCATACAAATGACCCCTATGAAATCAACATAAATTGCCATAAGATCCAAATTATCATATATGTAAATCTTAGTCAAATTGGGTTTTTATGTGTTTATTACATCCATTAATCAGTAGCCCAAAAATGATCCCTATGGGACAACTTTCAGTCATAGGCCCCATATAGATCTGCTTCCCGATCTTCACCTAAATCTATAAAAAAACAAAAATATTGCACTGAATCATCTCAAATTTTGTTTGCATGTAGTTTTGCAAAATACAAGAGACTTTACCAACTTAGCCCCCATAGAGAAATAGCATCCGATATGAACTTTTTCATATCTGCAGCAAAAAAAATTGATAAAAAAGCCACTCAAATTTGGTTTATGCTTATTTTCTATATCCAATTAGTTGGGCCTAAGAGATAGGGTCTCTAAACGCATGGTATAGGGTATCGTACAGGCGGTCTAGACCGACTATAATTTTCTTACTTGTTTTCTTTGAATTTATGGTTATAAATTCACTAGCATTCCTTGCGTTAAAGGTATATATGTAGAGATGCCAAAAAGATACTTAATTTTCGATTACCATACTGCAATGAAAAAATACTTTCCTTCGCAATGGTAACGAATTTACATCGGCAGCAACTCATGATTTAGCATCACAAATTCAACGTGTTATATGGCACTCGTCAAGTGTATGAAAATTCCTCCTACGTCTATATTAACGGTACAAATGTTTGTGAGGATATATATAACCTGAAACCTTATTATCACGATGTGATCAGCACAGCCATTTTAAGTTGATAGTGTTCTGCGCACGCATAAAATAAATGTCTTTATAGTAGATAAGGCATATGAAATGTTCGAAGAACCTGACTAAATCCAAGTCGTGTTCAAGGTAACGAAGGCAGTTCTTGCTGCAAAGTCTATCAATTGAACAAGGAGGTTACTGTAAGATTGGGTAAGTAATGGGTTTGTGCTGATGTTTGTGCCAAGAAATATATTTGACTTAGACACAACTTTCATATTGTCGACCGACCATACAGAATCAGTTTTCCATCACCTGTAGTAAAACTATAGGTACACACAGAAAACGAATTCATTGTAGCTACCGAGTTTACTGCCAACCGAATTGCGATGAAGCTACTAACCGAATTTCGAGTTAATTATGAATTAAATTCTGTTGTCATAACAATAAACAATAGAAAATACAGTTATTGAACTTTTGAACAATTCGGTTGGTGAATTTTTTTTCTGTATGTAGCAAAAAAAAAAAAAAATTTATGTTACATACGAAAATATATTTAAATTTGTATATTAGTTCGATACTATTACAAAACTCCTATGGATTCAAATTGAGATAAAATTATTTGACATAGGTCGAAAAATTACCAATGTAGGACCTTTTTGAGCTTAGTATCCATAGTCCGCATGAATGTGTAAAAAATTGGATGTAATATGTAATCAGTAAATGTCTCTTGGATATATAAATGTCGTTATTTAATACCATTTTTACCTAGTCCCCATATTATATTCACATCCAATATAAATCTAGATATTTCTCTTTTATTTAGTATTAATATTATTATTTTCTTATTAATAACTAGTGGATTGTGTGGCGCCTAGGCGCCCGTTTATTTTGACTTAAACAAATTTTTTTTCCATTTCAAAATTTTCTTATATTTTATATATTTAAAAAAAATTAATTTTAATGTTTTTAAAATTTCTTAAAAAAAAAAAAAAAATCGAAAACAGTTGTAAAAAATACAAACCAAAAACTTCGATTTTCAAATGAAGATTTGTAAAAGGGCCTTTTATGTATATTTTCGCATAAGTTTGCCAGTAGCCAACCTTTGCTTTATACTTTCTGCTTCTATACATAAGGAGTTTTTAATATTATATGATTTTAAAAAATATTTTATTTTGATATAAACTCGGAAATTTTAGTCTTATTAAAACAAACTATTTAATTATTTAATTTATGTTTTATAACTTTTTAAAATGCATCAAAACAAATAAACTTATTCAACTAAAAAAAGTTTTTAAACCTTTCGGACAAAACAAAAAAATATTACGGTTATAACGAACTTAGTCTATAACGAGCTAATTTGGCCGGTCCCGCCGAGTTCGTTATAACGAACTCCATTTTATTGTAGAAAAAATAGAATAGCCTAGAAAAAAAAAAAAACGTTTTAGAGCAAGGTTCCTAAAAGTTTCTTAAGGGGGGGGGGGGGGGGGGGGGGGAAGGTTTGAAAAGTTAATAAAAGTCGTATTTTGCATAATTCTTTTTTGAAGACATGAATGCACGTTATAGCATAACATTTGAAGAATCTTTGAAAAAATTTTCAACTAAAAATTTTAATAAATAAGTCCGTGACAGCCAATATCCTTACCGGACCATGTGAAATAAAACAAGTAAGAGTGTTAAATTCGGCTGTGCCGAATCTTTGATACCCTCCACCTCGGTTTGAGTCTTGATAATAAATTTTAATGAAAAAGTAAACAATTTGTTAAACATAATACCAAATTATTTCAGCAAATTCTTTGGGTTGGTTTTCGTCTTTTCTATTATTTCGGATTTATTTCGGTGTTTGCTTTTTGGTCATCGTGGTTGCTGATCGGCATGCATTTAGGTTATATACCTATATGCATGCGTTTCCGGTTATATGACATAACTTCTCGTTTAATTTAGTTTTTGCTAATTAAATAGCTCGGCCTAACCTCCATTGCAAAGGTAATGGTTGCGTAGGGTGGCTATATGCATTAAATCGTGCTAATTGGAGATGGCTGTATAGTTTCTTTTAACTGGCCAAATATTTCTTCATTGCGGCCATATAGGTCGGATGGAGTAACAAAATAATAACCAAAAAAAAAACTCTCAATTTTTTTATTAAAATATTGCCATATATGGAAAACATAGAGAATAAATTTATAATAATAAATATTCAAATTAGGTATGCCAAACACAAAAAACCAAATGTCCCAAACATTTTAAATAAAATAGGGTCTCTATTTTATTTTCTGAAAAACTTCAAATTTTCATCCAAAAAAAATTGTGAAAATTTATATATACAAAATAACATTCTCATCAAATTGCGTTTATTTATGTAACAGTTTTTATGTTCGTAATTCTTAAATATCATTTGACGTTTTCTAAAATTCATTGAATTTAAATTAATGTTTTCTGTAGTGTGATTCTGTAAATTTCAACGATCCGACAGTCGCAAAATATATCGACAGCTATTGTTTTTTGCACTAAGGATTAAGTGATTCACTAAGTACATATATCTTAACGACAGTCGACCAATCTATTTTTCTATTTATTTAAATTGTAAACGAGTGGCATCTCTGTCAAAATAAGCGAAAACCATAAAGAAGAATAGAAAAAAACAAATTACTTCATGTTTGACAGGATGATTTTATGTTTATGTTTAATATCTTTATTTTTCTACTAATATTTCTGTGTATTTATTTGAAAATGAAATAATGAATTGAATATGCTATTTAATTTTTGTATTTATATAAAAAAAGTTTTTTAATTAAAGCAAAATATTTTCACTATTTTATGATTTTTATTTATGTATGACGACATTTCAACCTAGAAGTTTTTATCGATTGAATAAACAACACAAAAATGGTTGTCGTTTAGATAACAACAACAACTGAGTTTAACAATAGCGAATATCGTTTAAAAATTTTACTGATAATTTTGCAATTTTCTTTTTTTAACGATTCGACTTTCGTTAAAAGAAGTTACTGAATCGCGATACTGAAAAGCTATTAATTTCTCCTGAATGTCAAGATTTTTTTTAAATGTAAAAATTTTTTAAATGTAAACAGAGGTATTTGGTGTTTTTTTTTTTTTTTTTTGAATTTCAATTTGTGTTTAACGAATAAAATTTATTTATTAAAAATGCAATTGATGTCTTCTAAATTTAAAATTATTATTTCCGACGTTTTGATATGATTTTCTGAAATTGAATTAATATTTTGTAATTGATAATTGGAAATTTTTAATTCCAGTTTTTAGAATTGATATTTTCTTAAATCTGAATGGAAAATTTAAAAAGTGCAATTTTGTATTTATGTGAATAATAATGCTTTAGTAATTATAAACAATTTCTAAAAATTAGATGTAATCGCAATCAGATATTTTGTAGGTTAAGCAGAATAATAGTCCTATATAACTATGTAAAGCAATAAACTCATTGATGAACTCGGTAACTCTATTTTGTAAAGACAACAAAAAGTTAATATGCCAAAATTATGTTCATATTTGTAAAAGAATAATGAAAATACGTATGAAATAAAAGACCAGCCCGTGTATACTCTTAACATTGTTCTGTATGATATCCAGTTGAAAATATTAACATTCATGTTAAAATAGAAATAAATATTGCAAAGCTAATTAGAACAAACAAAAATTGTGGTGCCATCTACTGTGGCATAGTCACGCTGAGCAAAATGAAGTGATACTCTGTTAATGCAAAAGAAATGTATTTTCCCCACAACAAAATATTGCAGAATTTTATGTAAATAAAATAATATATCGACTTATATCTAACATGCAGTTGTAATGGATATACATTTATAATATATGTATTTTATTTGTATTATTTAATATGTTTATATAAATTTATAAATAAATTTATACATAAAAATTTTTTTTGCTATATTTACATTGTTTTTTTTATCAACAGCTAGGTATATTAGCATTATTTGCTTAAGATGTTGGTGAATTTTTACTCCCTTCATATTAACTCGTAGTGTCTGCTTGTCGAAAAAATTTTGGATCGATTTTACCCAATTTCCCGTGAGCCATTCCGTATGAATGGCTCATGGTAATAACAGAAATGATCTAACAAATTTTTAGAGTGATGCCAAAACAATGGAAACTTTTAAATTTTTCTACCAGAGTTAATAAAAAAATATACAAAGGGTTAGTTTTTATTATATTACTACCGCAACGACCACAAAAACAACGAGTCCAGCTATGACAACAACACAACATTAGAATAACAACAAGAACAATATAGAAACATAATTTTTTATTTTTTTTTTATTTTTTCAGAGATTTCCCTGGACCTGTTCCACCGATTTTAATGATTTTTGAAATAAAAATCTTTCGATGAATTTGGTAAATCATTCTCACTAAAAATGATCACTGTAGCTGCACTATTCAGGGAGTGATCGTGACAAGAACAACATAGAAAATTATATTTTTTCAAGACTTTTTTTAGTTCTTCATTCAAGTCTCGGGCCCTAATCGACCGATTTGGACGATTTTAAATAGCAAAGTTTTCAGGATGTTAGTGAATCATTTTTTATGTCAACGAGCACCCTAGCTGCCCGATTGATGCCGTCATCGTGATTTCCACAGACGGACCGACGGACAGACGGACATCGCTATATCAACTCCGGTTGTTATAAGGATCACAAATATATATATTTTATGGGGTCCAAAATTTTTTTTCTAATTATTACAAACGGAATGACAAACTTATGTATATATACCCTCTGCACACTGGAGTGGAGGGAAGAGTTTTAAAATTTTTTTTTTGCAGCATCTTGAAGTGAAAAACGATTTTTGCTATACAATTTCGGGAATTTGTTGTTAAAAAAATGGGGAAGAAAATGGAATTAAAATAAACCTTCGTGGTTACCTGATGATTTATGTGTAGATATAGTGTCTAAAATTTCAAAAGAATCGGTCAAGAAGATTTTGAGTTATGATGTTCACGGACTTCGAACATTTATTTGCGATCAAATCGGCTTAAAGTTTTTTAAAAACGGATTTATATACTATATACCGTATGAGGCCGGTCGCTGGAACCGCTGTATATTCTTAAGTTTTTTGATTTACTTAAAATTTTGACACAACACTCTCGACATGTTGTGCATTCAGGAAGAGAAATGCAAAAGAAGGTTTTAAAAATGCAAACACCAATACACCTAAACAAAAAAGAAAAAAATATTTCATATTTCATCATACATGTAAACTGAAAAAAGAGAACTATATTTTTAGCAAAGTTATCTATAAATCCAAAAAAGAAAAAATAAGCGCGTATTCATTTTACTTTAAAAAAAATTGCCTTTAATTCTTCCATGATAATTTCAATAAATTATTCAAATTAAAATTTTTGTCTAAATTTTTTTAAAAGCAAATTATGCAAAAATTAATATTATAAGTGAAAAAAAATTATTTTCCCACCTTTCTCTAAAATTACAATGTAATTTAATTATGCAAAGTTACAATAATTTAAATTTTAAAATTAATATTGCTCTATTTTTTCAAGGGCTTTTCAATACAGAGCTATAAACGAAATCATACGTTGCACAGTGGACCATTTGACGAGAAGGCGGTCAAAAATCTATAACTTTTGATTGGATTGGAATTTTGATATGCGGTTTTTTTGTTTGGTAGGTGAGACTTTATCCTTTAAGTTTTGCTATAAAACGTAATTCTCGACCGAAAATAAAAAAAGTTACGGAGGGCTTAAAATACATTTTCATTTATAGTTGATTTTTAGTACAAAAGTGAAGTGTTAAAAGGTAAAAAAAAGGCCTTTTTTAATATAATGTCTTCTTTTTTCAGTTAATTTAACAGCTAATACTTTTTAACAATTTTTTAAGTTATTTTTTTCAGAAAATACCAAACTTTGGCCCCCATAAACTTTTTAGTCCTAATGTGCACAAGGGCCAAAGGTTGTTTTTTTTTTTTTTTTTTGAAAGATCCCGAGTTAAAATATAATTTATTAAGCAGCGAACGTAAAAGTTACCTTATATTGGTTCAAGATAGAGAAGTTTCAATGAAAAACTCGTATGGTTTTGCTTTAGTTAAATTTTTTTTTATTGTCTTTTTAAATATTTCTATATCAAATATTTCTATATTTCTATTGAAATATAACAATTTTTATTGTAAATTTACAATATATATAAATTTTTAAATCAAGAAAATTTTTTAATTATATAAAAAAAAGTGTAACTTATTGTTAGTGTAATGAAAAAGTACTTTAAATCAACCAATTTTAGTAAAAATTTCTTCTAAATAGCCTTGATTTTCATCTTCTAGAAGTTGTTTAGCTTCTTCGTCTAATTCAATAGAGGTAGTTTTCCATTTCTGACGAGTGTTGGAAGTGCACGGATCTGAAGTGCACAAAAAAATAGTGATAAGGTCTTCATTAGTACAATATCTGGACATTTTCCTTGTGTTGTGCTCGCAAAAGAATCTGTAATCTTTGCTCCTTTTTTCTTGCGCTTCTTCAGATAGATCTCCTACTTTGTTGAATTTGTTTTTTTTTGCTTTCTTTTTTCTTCATTTTCTTTGTTTTTTCTCACTGTTTCGCCTAACGGATCAAATTCCAAATCATAACCCAATTTAAGAATATGCTCCATGAGACGTATTCTAGCATGAAGAGGGGACATTCCAAATTCGTAGGCTTCCTTAAAACTATCGTCTTCTGGTGGGGGTTGGCTTAATTGACTTGATGTCTTTTGGCATATAATGCAGCTTGACGTTGACTTTGTTCCAGTTAAAGCTTGCGCAACTTTTCCATCAGTCATTGTGAGACACATTTTAAAATATACTTCAATGTCTTGGTCATCAAATTTAAATATTACTGGTTGAAGTTCCTTAATTTGATCTTTTATTTTTTGAACTTCTTCATTTATGACATCTTTGGTTTCCTTTTTGAATGCAAATTTTATTGGTCTGCAATACTTTGTTGAAGAAGGAATTTCATTTTTCCATATATCAATTTCTGTTGCTCTACTAGTTGACGGCTCTAAGACGCTATACCTTTTTGTTAAGCGCAATGGAACGAAATATACCATAAATAAATTAGCATCTGAAGAATTTTCGGCATTAAATTGGTTGTATTGTTTCTGACCAGAGGATCCATCACATTCCCATTTAGAAATTAAAGTAATGCTGCCATTACCAATTTTTTTTAAATGATCAGTATCAAGCGTATTTAGTAATCGTTCTGCAGTATATTCAAGGAGATCTTGCAATTTTATTTCTGCTGATGTTCAAGTGACACTAATAGCAGATTGTGAAGGTAAGCATTCTTTTTTGGCAGAAACTAAATCTCGATACTCTGGAAAAATCCCACAATTCTTTTCATTGGTTCGCTTCCGCAATTCCTTATATTGATTTTTGGTCAATTTCAAATCCAAAAATAGGGCGAACGCTTCTTCCGGCGTAAATTTCTTATCTTAAATTGGTGTAGGAAAGCTTTTCAAAATCCTCTTTGTGCGCCTTGGGCTCGCTTCTACTATTTTTTCAATTATTTCAATTTTATTTTTTTTATTTTGGGTTGGTTGAATTTGGTGCAAAAATGAATCCTTAATAATTCTTTGAGAAATTTCTTCATTGATATTCTCCAGCTTGCGCCTTCGAGATCCTTCACTACATCCGTCAATTGGTTTTGCTGGTCGACCCTTTTTTCCACTTTCGTTGGCAGTAGTAGATTCACTCTCAAAAATAAGTTCCTTTATTAACCAGTCTTGGTAACGTTTGTACACCTTTGCCTTGCTATGAGAGCATTCAATGTACGGTCGTTTCAAATTCGATGCAAAATAAGTAATTTTTCCTTTGTGCATTTCATGTCTTCTAGGTTACAATTCTTAAAGAAGTCGTTGCTCACTATGTGCAAAATTACATCGTCTACATCATTTCATTGAAAATAAATATCTGCCAGATCTCTGTAAAAGTACTTAGCCATTGCACAAATTGTAATGAATAGTAATTGTGGAAACATTATTATAAATACTCTTTCTTGCAATTATGTAAAATAAAAATTTTTATCTTTTATTACCACTTTTAGAAGCATAAAAAACACACACCCTAACCCCTTTTAAAAGGTGAGGCATACCTGCTGATATCTTAAAGGGCTATGTCGCAATAGTTTTTTTTACCATTTACTTGTTATTTAAATTATTTGCCATTTTGTCAGGTATTTAAACTATATAACTCTAATTCAGACTATTAATGTTTTTGAAAGATACCTACGTAAATGTACCTGTAACAATCAACCCTTTTTTATAAGTATATAACAACTCCTGACAACTCTACCGACACGCAAAAAATACACCACGGTGCACCGGTAGGACCAGCTTTTGTATTCATAACACTCAGACGGACGGACGGACATCGTTCAATCAACTCAGAAAGTGTTTTTGAGTCGATCCGTATAATAAAAGATGGATAAAGGTCCAATATTTTTGGCAGTTACAAGCATCACCTCAAACTTAATATATCCTAACCACATAGTGGACAACTTTTGTATTCATAAATTTTGCAGAAAATATCTAACCTTGGGTCAGAAAAATTGTTCTGATGCACACGGGCGGAAAATGGCGGGTATATAATGGGGTATAGGAGTATAGGGGAGGTTTCGGACTGTAGAAGAGTGCAAGATTTTTTCTGACTGCTTTTGACTGGCAGGAGTTATGCTTTATTAAGTAGGAGATTTTCGGAAAATTTGAACCTTTTTTAAAAATTTTTTTTTTATTTCGGAATTACTCAGTGATTTTACATTTTGAACATTAATAGCATGGAAGCCATGAAATTATACAAAATTTATTTCACTTCAAAATCTTTTAAATCAAAAAAGTTACAGCGATTCAAAAATAAAAATTTACAAAGAAATTTTTAATTTAGCAAAATACTGAGAAGGCCAATTTTCGAAGACCCTGTTCGCTGTGATATAGTTGAGATAGAGTCGCAACTTTTTTGGCTCCCGAGGTTTACTAGTATTTACTTTCAAATGAATAACAACTTTAAAATCGGTAACAAAAAAAAAATGATTTTTGGCCGCCTTCTCAAAATATGGTCCACTGTGCGTTGGACAACAACAAAATCAACATTGAAGATCTCTTTTTTCTCAAATATTTATCAAAAAAAGCATACTCTTTGGTAAGTGCTGGCCATCAGAGAACCTGAGCGAAAGCACTCTTAACAATACAAAACAATTTTGAGATGAAAAACAAAACAGACAATCGGATAAGTTTAGTTTGATAAAAGAATTATGTATGTATGGATATCGGACGACGTTAAATGAGAAAAATAAAAATGTTTAAAATTTCATTCATTACTTTTTTGCAAAATTTTTTCATTGACCAACAATGGGAATTTAAAGAAGATTTGAATAGATATTAGTTTTTTTTGATGCATTTTTTGCGCTCAACTTATTCCATATGTAACACGAAATCTGCATATGTAGTGCTATTTTCGTTAGCAGTGTTGCCAGTTTTGACAACTTATTGTAATTTCGACGATTTTTCAATTTGTTTAAATGATTTGTTAAATTTGTTAAAATGATGATTGAAGATTTAAAATTTTCAGTAGTATAAAAATTACGATTTCAAGGGTCAACAATTAATGGGTTGTTTATCGAAAATTGATATTTTTTGTTCAGTGTAAATGGAAATTACAAAATATATATAGATTTAATCCTGGGTCAAGTCGTTTCAAAACGGAAATACCTTGAATAGCATCTGTATTTAAGATTTAAGTTTTAATTACGGCGATACTTTAAACCTATATTATATGTTTCAGTTATAGATACATGTCAAAAATTTTTTTAACATTTTTTAAAATTTTTTTCGCTGAAATTTCACCACTAATACATTTTTATATATAGATATAACCAATGCTGTAATAATATTCGTAATATGAATTATGTAAATAAATTTTATTGTTTCCTTTTGTAATATTTTGTCGAGTTTTATTTTTATTTTCTTGACATTTTCTTGATTTAAAAATGACGATTTTGGCGATTTAGTTTCCAAAATTGACAATTTTCAGAAGATTTTATTAGCAGCACTGGTCGGTAACATAGAAGAGAGAAAATTGTGTGTGGGTTTGTATAAGATGAGAAAGATTAAATTTTGTTTGTGTATTTCGCATAGCTTTGTAGTTAGTGCTATGTGAATTATTTCAGCGTTACAGAATCAGTCTGTCAGTCAGTCAGTCAGTGAGTCAGGGATCAACGTAAATATATTTTACATATGCGAATATGATGATTCGAGTATGATTTTAAATTGGTGAAAATCCATTTCATCATTTAGTATTATATAATGAACCAAGCATAACTATTTATTTTTTTATCTTATCAGATATATTTTACTTAGTTTAATATAAAATTAAAAAAAAAAATAAAATGAAAAAACAAATAATAATAAAATCATTTGTTTTTTTTTCGTATGTACTATTAGTAAAGATTCCGATTAGTGGTTGTAACAATAAATAATTAAAATTATTAATTCCATTGTATCAACTAAATTTCACCATTCATACAATAGAATTTATATATAATATCAATTGTCTTTACCATTTCACGGTAATATGTATTTTATAATTTAGTAATTACAACAGAATAATTTGATAGTACATTCGGTTGCAACAACGAGTCCGTTTTCTATGTATTTTTTCAATTAAATCTTTTTAATTATCTGCTCTGCTGGTTCCAAGAAAAGGTCCAATATTTTTGGCAGTTACAAGCATCACCTCAAACTTAATATATCCTAACCACATAGTGGACAACTTTTGTATTCATAAATTTTGCAGAAAATATCTAACCTTGGGTCAGAAAAATTGTTCTGATGCACACGGGCGGAAAATGGCGGGTATATAATGGGGTATAGGAGTATAGGGGAGGTTTCGGACTGTAGAAGAGTGCAAGATTTTTTCTGACTGCTTTTGACTGGCAGGAGTTATGCTTTATTAAGTAGGAGATTTTCGGAAAATTTGAACCTTTTTTAAAAATTTTTTTTTTATTTCGGAATTACTCAGTGATTTTACATTTTGAACATTAATAGCATGGAAGCCATGAAATTATACAAAATTTATTTCACTTCAAAATCTTTTAAATCAAAAAAGTTACAGCGATTCAAAAATAAAAATTTACAAAGAAATTTTTAATTTAGCAAAATACTGAGAAGGCCAATTTTCGAAGACCCTGTTCGCTGTGATATAGTTGAGATAGAGTCGCAACTTTTTTGGCTCCCGAGGTTTACTAGTATTTACTTTCAAATGAATAACAACTTTAAAATCGGTAACAAAAAAAAAATGATTTTTGGCCGCCTTCTCAAAATATGGTCCACTGTGCGTTGGACAACAACAAAATCAACATTGAAGATCTCTTTTTTCTCAAATATTTATCAAAAAAAGCATACTCTTTGGTAAGTGCTGGCCATCAGAGAACCTGAGCGAAAGCACTCTTAACAATACAAAACAATTTTGAGATGAAAAACAAAACAGACAATCGGATAAGTTTAGTTTGATAAAAGAATTATGTATGTATGGATATCGGACGACGTTAAATGAGAAAAATAAAAATGTTTAAAATTTCATTCATTACTTTTTTGCAAAATTTTTTCATTGACCAACAATGGGAATTTAAAGAAGATTTGAATAGATATTAGTTTTTTTTGATGCATTTTTTGCGCTCAACTTATTCCATATGTAACACGAAATCTGCATATGTAGTGCTATTTTCGTTAGCAGTGTTGCCAGTTTTGACAACTTATTGTAATTTCGACGATTTTTCAATTTGTTTAAATGATTTGTTAAATTTGTTAAAATGATGATTGAAGATTTAAAATTTTCAGTAGTATAAAAATTACGATTTCAAGGGTCAACAATTAATGGGTTGTTTATCGAAAATTGATATTTTTTGTTCAGTGTAAATGGAAATTACAAAATATATATAGATTTAATCCTGGGTCAAGTCGTTTCAAAACGGAAATACCTTGAATAGCATCTGTATTTAAGATTTAAGTTTTAATTACGGCGATACTTTAAACCTATATTATATGTTTCAGTTATAGATACATGTCAAAAATTTTTTTAACATTTTTTAAAATTTTTTTCGCTGAAATTTCACCACTAATACATTTTTATATATAGATATAACCAATGCTGTAATAATATTCGTAATATGAATTATGTAAATAAATTTTATTGTTTCCTTTTGTAATATTTTGTCGAGTTTTATTTTTATTTTCTTGACATTTTCTTGATTTAAAAATGACGATTTTGGCGATTTAGTTTCCAAAATTGACAATTTTCAGAAGATTTTATTAGCAGCACTGGTCGGTAACATAGAAGAGAGAAAATTGTGTGTGGGTTTGTATAAGATGAGAAAGATTAAATTTTGTTTGTGTATTTCGCATAGCTTTGTAGTTAGTGCTATGTGAATTATTTCAGCGTTACAGAATCAGTCTGTCAGTCAGTCAGTCAGTGAGTCAGGGATCAACGTAAATATATTTTACATATGCGAATATGATGATTCGAGTATGATTTTAAATTGGTGAAAATCCATTTCATCATTTAGTATTATATAATGAACCAAGCATAACTATTTATTTTTTTATCTTATCAGATATATTTTACTTAGTTTAATATAAAATTAAAAAAAAAAATAAAATGAAAAAACAAATAATAATAAAATCATTTGTTTTTTTTTCGTATGTACTATTAGTAAAGATTCCGATTAGTGGTTGTAACAATAAATAATTAAAATTATTAATTCCATTGTATCAACTAAATTTCACCATTCATACAATAGAATTTATATATAATATCAATTGTCTTTACCATTTCACGGTAATATGTATTTTATAATTTAGTAATTACAACAGAATAATTTGATAGTACATTCGGTTGCAACAACGAGTCCGTTTTCTATGTATTTTTTCAATTAAATCTTTTTAATTATCTGCTCTGCTGGTTCCAAGAAAAGGTCCAATATTTTTGGCAGTTACAAGCATCACCTCAAACTTAATATATCCTAACCACATAGTGGACAACTTTTGTATTCATAAATTTTGCAGAAAATATCTAACCTTGGGTCAGAAAAATTGTTCTGATGCACACGGGCGGAAAATGGCGGGTATATAATGGGGTATAGGAGTATAGGGGAGGTTTCGGACTGTAGAAGAGTGCAAGATTTTTTCTGACTGCTTTTGACTGGCAGGAGTTATGCTTTATTAAGTAGGAGATTTTCGGAAAATTTGAACCTTTTTTAAAAATTTTTTTTTTATTTCGGAATTACTCAGTGATTTTACATTTTGAACATTAATAGCATGGAAGCCATGAAATTATACAAAATTTATTTCACTTCAAAATCTTTTAAATCAAAAAAGTTACAGCGATTCAAAAATAAAAATTTACAAAGAAATTTTTAATTTAGCAAAATACTGAGAAGGCCAATTTTCGAAGACCCTGTTCGCTGTGATATAGTTGAGATAGAGTCGCAACTTTTTTGGCTCCCGAGGTTTACTAGTATTTACTTTCAAATGAATAACAACTTTAAAATCGGTAACAAAAAAAAAATGATTTTTGGCCGCCTTCTCAAAATATGGTCCACTGTGCGTTGGACAACAACAAAATCAACATTGAAGATCTCTTTTTTCTCAAATATTTATCAAAAAAAGCATACTCTTTGGTAAGTGCTGGCCATCAGAGAACCTGAGCGAAAGCACTCTTAACAATACAAAACAATTTTGAGATGAAAAACAAAACAGACAATCGGATAAGTTTAGTTTGATAAAAGAATTATGTATGTATGGATATCGGACGACGTTAAATGAGAAAAATAAAAATGTTTAAAATTTCATTCATTACTTTTTTGCAAAATTTTTTCATTGACCAACAATGGGAATTTAAAGAAGATTTGAATAGATATTAGTTTTTTTTGATGCATTTTTTGCGCTCAACTTATTCCATATGTAACACGAAATCTGCATATGTAGTGCTATTTTCGTTAGCAGTGTTGCCAGTTTTGACAACTTATTGTAATTTCGACGATTTTTCAATTTGTTTAAATGATTTGTTAAATTTGTTAAAATGATGATTGAAGATTTAAAATTTTCAGTAGTATAAAAATTACGATTTCAAGGGTCAACAATTAATGGGTTGTTTATCGAAAATTGATATTTTTTGTTCAGTGTAAATGGAAATTACAAAATATATATAGATTTAATCCTGGGTCAAGTCGTTTCAAAACGGAAATACCTTGAATAGCATCTGTATTTAAGATTTAAGTTTTAATTACGGCGATACTTTAAACCTATATTATATGTTTCAGTTATAGATACATGTCAAAAATTTTTTTAACATTTTTTAAAATTTTTTTCGCTGAAATTTCACCACTAATACATTTTTATATATAGATATAACCAATGCTGTAATAATATTCGTAATATGAATTATGTAAATAAATTTTATTGTTTCCTTTTGTAATATTTTGTCGAGTTTTATTTTTATTTTCTTGACATTTTCTTGATTTAAAAATGACGATTTTGGCGATTTAGTTTCCAAAATTGACAATTTTCAGAAGATTTTATTAGCAGCACTGGTCGGTAACATAGAAGAGAGAAAATTGTGTGTGGGTTTGTATAAGATGAGAAAGATTAAATTTTGTTTGTGTATTTCGCATAGCTTTGTAGTTAGTGCTATGTGAATTATTTCAGCGTTACAGAATCAGTCTGTCAGTCAGTCAGTCAGTGAGTCAGGGATCAACGTAAATATATTTTACATATGCGAATATGATGATTCGAGTATGATTTTAAATTGGTGAAAATCCATTTCATCATTTAGTATTATATAATGAACCAAGCATAACTATTTATTTTTTTATCTTATCAGATATATTTTACTTAGTTTAATATAAAATTAAAAAAAAAAATAAAATGAAAAAACAAATAATAATAAAATCATTTGTTTTTTTTTCGTATGTACTATTAGTAAAGATTCCGATTAGTGGTTGTAACAATAAATAATTAAAATTATTAATTCCATTGTATCAACTAAATTTCACCATTCATACAATAGAATTTATATATAATATCAATTGTCTTTACCATTTCACGGTAATATGTATTTTATAATTTAGTAATTACAACAGAATAATTTGATAGTACATTCGGTTGCAACAACGAGTCCGTTTTCTATGTATTTTTTCAATTAAATCTTTTTAATTATCTGCTCTGCTGGTTCCAAGAAAACCATTAACTACCTCTTTAAAACTTTTCCAGGCTTATTTATACCCTATACCACTATGTGGTTTGGGTATAATGACTTTGTGCTGCTGTTTGTAACAACCAAAAATATTTGACCTAGACCCATCTTTAATTATACCGATCGAATCAGAATCACTTTCTGAGTTGATTTAACAATGTCCGTCCGTCCGTCCGTCCGTCCGTCCGTCTGTGTGTCCATGTAAAGCTTGTAATCAAACTGCAGGTCGCAAATATGAATATATTTTGATGAAATTTGGTATATAAGCTTTTATCGGCCATGGGATGAACGCTATTGAAATTGGTGAGAATCGGTCCATGTTCAGACCTAGCCCCCATACAAATTACCCATATGAAATCGACATAAATTGCCATAAGATCCAAATTGTCATATAGATCTTACTCAAATTGGGTTTGTATGCGTTCATTACATCCACTAATGAGTAGTCCAAAAATGATCCCTTTGACCCCATATAGAGCTGCTTCCCGATCTTCACTTAAATCTATTAAAAAACAAAAATATTGCACTGATTCTTCTCAAATTTTGTTTGTACATATTTTTGCAAAATACAAGAGACTTTACCAAACATGATCAGGATCGGTCCATTTTTGGACCTAGTCCCTTTATAGATATAGCATCCGATATGAACTTTTTCATATCTGCAGCCAAAAAAATTAATAAAAATCGCACTCAAATTTGGTTTATGCTTATTTTCTATATCGAAGTAGTTGGACCGAAAGATAGGGTCTCTAAACCATGGTATAGGGTATCATATAGTCGGTCTAGACCGACTATAATTTTCTTACTTGTTTTCTATAGTATTGAGTAATATTGTGAATTCATCACTGTTTATTACTTTTTTTATTTGGGGTCATACGAAGATTCCTGTTTTTTTCTTCGCTTCGGATAATTGGGGAAAGAATCCTTTTAAATAAGCGAAAGCTTCTGAAGTTTGATCCAATGCTTTCACAAGTTGTTTCATTGTGCCTAATTTGATATGAAATGACGGTGTTAAGATGCGTCTACAACTGGTTCCTATTTGACGTTATATTTTCCTATATGAAACTCGACTCGATCAGGCCATGTACGCTGCTGCCCATCAAAAAAAGCAACCATTTTGAAGTCTCCTGTTAATGCCAGTTGAATTCTTTATATTTAATTTTTCTAGTACAATTTGTACACTGTCGTAAACTTCCTTTAGCATTAGAGAATGTGTCATGAGGCGACTAGGAAACTTATTTCGATTGTGAAGAAGGACGTCTTCAAGCTTTTTGAAAAGCTATCGATAAAAAGCCGCCAATCTGATTGTATGCATGGTAACCCAATTTCTTCGAATAAACCTGTCACGTTATTACAATAACACAATCCGTCTTCTTTTGTGAAAAACTATGATGCTTTTATTGACCAGTTATATTCACATCATTTTCAAGCAAATTCCACTGTATCAATCGTGGATCCAGAATCTCTGCTTTATTCTTGGGCAGGTTCAGATCTCGTACCAAATCATTAAATTCTGTAGTGCTGATGAGATGTGGTTCAATAATTTGCGATTTTATTTTAAAATTATTGTCAGAGGTGTTCAGAAGTGCTACACAAGATACTGCTGAACTTTGTGACATCTGAATTTTGGAGCAATTTATTTTTGAACTGGATGGAATGGGGCAATTTTCACTGTAGGGTATTGTATCCGACGATGAAGGAAGATCAGGATACAAAAACTTTTCTGAATTTTTACCAGCTCGATGCTTATATGGATTCACGATACAAAAATAGCAATCCTGCAAATGATCACAAGGTTCCCTCCATAGTCTTGGCACTCCAAATTTCATGTGTCGTTTTTCTCCTCGATACCAGGCTGGAAGTTTCGAAAGCAGCTGGTATAAATTAAATTTTATGTATAAAATTTTTTGAATTTTTATTTGTAGTTTCTTAACTTGTAAAGTATTTTTGCAGTTAACACAGGCAAAATGAGATACCCATTTTTTATCTTCATCTGAAGTTTAAAATACGCTTCAAAACCTTTACAAAGCTTTAGTTTTGATGCCTAAAATTTTTTTTTCATAAACTCACCACAAACACAACAAAATCAATCAACGTAATTTTTACACTGTCTTTACACTAGTTAGCCCTATTTTTTTTTTTTTTTTTGGCGGGGTTTCTACGCAATAACGAAAATCTATGTAAACCTTTTAGTCAACCAACAGGTCGCAAATATGTATTTATTTTGATGAACTTTAGAATATAAGCTTCTATCGGCCACGGCATGAACCCTATTGAAATTGGTGAAAATCGGCACATGTTCAGACCTATTCCCCATACAACTGATCCCTATGAAATCGCCTTAAATTGCCATAGGATAAAAATTATCATATAGATCTCGGTCAAGTTGGGTTTGTGTGTGTTTATTACATACGCTAATCATTAGTCTTGAAAACCATGGAGCGAATAGTCGATAACATGGTTAAATCTCAAATCCCAAATGAGCTGTTGAAGTTCAAACAAAACGCTTATTTAAAGGGACGCTCAGTAGAAACTGCGTTTCATGAAGTAGTTCACCACATAGAGAGATCTTTCGATCTAAAAATCTTCACTCTAGCCATATTCATTGATATAGAAGGAGCTTTTAACAATGTATCAACAAATACGCTACTCCACTCCCTAGAACGATTCGACATCGACCGGGATATCAAAGCCTGGATCAGTCACATGCTAGGGAATAAGAGACAAGGTTTGCTGTGGGACACCTCAAGGGGGAATTCTATCCCCCATTCTCCGGGTGACCACTTTAAACAGTCTTCTAAGGATTCTAACCGATAAGGGTTTCCAACCTGTCTGCTACGCAGACGATGTAGCGATACTGTCAAGGGGGAAAGATCCTAGAAATTTATGTAGGAGGGCATCGGATGCACTCGAAATAGCATACGATTGGGCACAACCAAGGGGATTAAATGTGAACCCGGAAAAGACTGAAATATGCCTCTTTACTAGGAAGACGAAAATAGTCGAATTCGATGAACCCCGCTTCCAGGGCAAAACGATTAGAATCACACAAACGGTGAAATACCTTGGGGTGATTCTCGACAAAAAGCTCACTTGTAAGGACCATATTGAGAGCAAAGTCACGAAGGCTCATCGGATATGGGCCATTTGCGGAAGAGCTATAAGTTCAAAATGGGGTTTAAACCCGAGGATGACTCATTGGCTTTACACAACCGTCGTTAGACCAATTCTAACCTACGCATCCGTAGTCACATGGACATCAATGAACAGGAAATGCTATATTAAACCATTCCAAAAAATACAACGCCTCTGCTGCATAGGAATCAGCGGCGCAATACGGACTACATCTACGAGGGCTTTAGAGACGATTCTATCTATACACCCGATCGAGATTAGAATTAAATTTGAGGCAGCTCTGGCTATGTTACGACTAAGAGTAACAGGGGATACAACACCGACCATATGACCAGACACCAAACAATATTGCACCAGATACCGGAATTCAACACAGTGGATTTTAGCTGTGATAGAATCGCGGAAGTGTCGACAAACATACCCTGCAGTATAAGGATACCTGACAGGGAAAGCTGGTTGAACGAAAATTTTCTACGAAAACTTCCAGGGTCACACTACTACACAGACGGATCTAGTCTGCATGGTAGGACTGGTATAGGTTTCTATGATGAGGACCGTTCCAATGGCATACACCTACGCATTCCGGACCACAACTCTGTCTTTCAGGCCGAAGTGGTCGCGATAACGGAATGCATAAGATCTATTGACGTACGGGCAATCCCAAGCCCCGGAGACGTGAAAATATTTTCGGACAGTCTAGCGGCTATCAGGGCGATATCCTCGGACAAAACTAGATCAAGGACTGTCCTCAGATGTAAGGAAGAAATTGCAAACTTCACTACAAGAGGCAGACTTGAAATCATTTGGATCCCAGGACACAGTGGTATAATGGGAAACGAGATTGCAGATGAACTGGCCAGGAAGGGTTCTTTCCTGGAGGGTGTCAATTTGGAAAACCCAATACCTTTCCAGGCTCTCAAATTGAAACTATCGGAGTGGGCAACTAATTCGCATACTTCAATTTGGGAGGAAACTGACGTGGGTAAGGCTACGAAGATACTATGGGGCTCTCCAAAC
This sequence comes from Cordilura impudica, assembly GCA_963682025.1. NCBI lineage: Eukaryota > Metazoa > Arthropoda > Insecta > Diptera > Scathophagidae > Cordilura > Cordilura impudica. The sequence goes on along the minus strand of OY821520.1, from coordinate 198,713,531 downwards.
ACTTCGAAGACTAAGGAAATCCTTAGTCTAAATAGAAAGGAACTGAGTAGGATTATTGGCATCCTCACTGGACACTCTGAACTGAGGGCTCGTCTATACCGTATAGGACGGGCAGAATCGGCCACATGCAGAGCTTTTGGAGAGGATGACGAGACCCTAGAACACTACCTTTGTTACTGTCCTGCATTTGCCGGAACAAGGGTCAGAAATTTATCCAACGAAATCATACCAGGCCTAGCGGCTCTTAGGGGGATACGCTGGAAAGCACTCAGGAGATTTGCTATCGAGACCGAACTCCTAAGTTAAATAAGGAGTAGATTAACGGATGAGCACGAGGATGTAGAGCGCACAACAAGCCGACTTTCTGGCTTAAGTGTATATCCGGGTAAAACGGATATGAGCTATGTGTATACATGGCTCCTCTTTTTCAACCTAACCTAACCTAACCTAATCAGTAGTCTTAAAATAAAGCCTATAGGACAATTCTTAGTCATAGCCCGCATATAAAGCTGATTCCCGATCTTCACTTAAATCTATCAAAAAACAAAACTAATGCACAGATTTTTCTCAAATTTGGTTTGTATATATTTTTAACAAAAATAAGTGACCAAATATGGTCAGGATCGGTCCATTTGTCGATCTAGTCCCCATATAAATATAGCATCCGTTATAAACTTTTTCATATTCAAAGGCAAAAACACTGTGCTACACAAAAAAATGAGGGGTTCTCATGTTAAAATTTTGTTTTGTTGGAGTCAATAGAGTACGAAAATACTTAGAGTTTTTCTCTGTCACTTCGTTAAGTTTGTTTTTTAACAGCTAGTGTAGTGAAATAATGGTATTCCTGAAGTTAAAACTTCAATAAATCATAAGATTGCATTTTTTTCAAAAAAAAAATATATTTTTAAAAATCGGTTAAAAATGGCTGAGCTACGATCGTTTAAGTTAAAAAAAAAATGCACTTTTCGCAGCAAATTTTCATTTTCGTTGAAAACTAAAATCTATTGAAATTTTATTGACTTATACTAAGTTTTATGCATGTAATTTATTTTATTTATTGAGCAAGGTTTTTTTCGGTTTAATCGTGAGGAAGTATGTATTTTTTATTTATTTATTTTTCAAAACTAGGAAGCATTTTTCAAACTTTTGAGGCCTAGCCAAAAAAAAAAAAAAATTATTGAATCCCAAAAAAAAAAAAAAAAAATATTCCATTTTAAGAAATTAAAGTGAAAAATTTGTAATTGCAGTAAAATGTGTAATAAAAGTAAAAATTTTTGTTTTATTTCTGGATTGTTTGTGAATAAACGACATAAAATTGATGTATCGGTAAACAACCAAATTATTTTATGAAGACTATTTTAATCGTCGCTGTATGCGCGGAATGTGGTACATACCATCAGTTTAATGTTCATAATATGTTACTCAAAACTAAGATCATGGAAAATAAATCAAAAAATTTCCTTTGGATTACCATTTCTTGAACCTGTAACTTGGATTGCACAACGTGTACATTAGATTGGTCCTACGTTATATGGACATTTTTAAAATTGCGATTTTCGGAAGAGGCAGTGTCCAGTTTGTTTCCTTTCTACATAAAACTAATAAATGTGAAGTGTGGGAACAATCTGATAAAGAAAAGTCTCGCCGGATATCGATTGAAAATTTCAAATGTGTTTATATGGGGAAAATATGATTTTTTTTTTTCAGATTTTGCGATAATTTCGTTCTATAATTGCCCATTGAAACCGAAAATTGGAATTTTTTTTATAAAATTTTGAAAATTGCTTTTTAAAAAATAAAACAAAATTAAACAAAAAGATTAACATTCTGAATTTTTATGTAAATTCCTCAGCCAGAATTTTTTTGACAATTATTTTATTTTTGCGGATTTCGAGAAAAATGCGATTTTTGTGAAATATACAGAATATGTACTCGTTCCAAATTCTTTATATCAAAAATTAATCACTTCTCTACTTTTAAATACTATATTTTATCTCAGTAGCCCAGGGTTTCGAAAAAAAATAATATGACCACATTAACCGTTTTAGAATTGGGGTCACAATATGACCGCAAACTAATAAAACACAATTTATTAAAAAAATTCAAAATATTTTGTAAGTGCTGTTGAATTTTTAAAATCATAACTTAAAATATTAACACCAAATGTGTAGATCTTCCGTTCCCAAAATTTCGGATAAACTTTGAATTTTGGCATATTTAAAAAGAAGTAAATACCTAAAAATAATGTATGGTTCTACTAAACTAGACCAAACACTTATTATTGGTTGGGAAATAAAATGCTGCTATATTTTGCGAAAACTTAACGTTATGTTCTCCTAAAAAATGCATTCACCCAGAAAATTTGAGAAATATTTTCGGTTTCATATCTGAGTACTTATAAGTATAAAGACCAAAAAAAAAAGTGTTGGCTTTAATCAATTTCTCAAGTTGAAAAAAATGCCATCAAATTGACCTTGTTTTTTTTTTTTTTTGGCACAAAAGTGGTCTGGAGCATTTGCTATTTCTTTTCGAGTTTTTATTTGATTTTGAAGTTTTATAGGGTTTTAAAAAGATAATTTAATACTGATCTCGATTTATATAACAACTTGTCGCAAAAATTAAACTATTGAACGAAATTTTCGTAAAATCGGAAAAAAAAGTCATATTTTACCCATATAAACACACTTGAAATTTTCAATCGATTTCCGGCGCGACTTTTCTTTATCCGATTGTTCCAAAAATTCACGTTTATTAGTTTTATATAGAAAGAAAACAAACTGTGGTTCATTTTTAAGGACAACTCTAGTGTACATAGAAGAAATAATTTATATTTCTGTTTGATGATAACAAGAGGTTACCACTATAAAATAAGACAATCCATAAAATACGCTGATGTTGATTATGTCATTAAGACAGTGCCGCGTCAGAAAGATTACGCGGTTCCAAAACAACAGAAATATTACCGGTTTCATCTGATTTTGAACCATCTCCAACACGTACTAAAATTATAGCATCAGAATATATTCCACCTGAAGGTGAATATAATAAACAACACTTCGTTTCACAAGCGGAATTTCATGATCTCGTACGTGACTTAGAACTGTCTAAAAGGCAAACAGAACTTTTTGAATAAAGAATGAAACAATGGAATTTTTTGGAGAAAAATATCAGCATCACATTTCGTAAATCAGAGGAAACTGGCTTATTCGGAACTCTATTTAGCGAAAGCACTGAAAACAGCCATTTGGTTTATTGCAATGATGTCAGTTCACTGTTTGATAAACTTGGATATAATCATATTCCTGAAGATTGGCGATTATTCATTGATGGTTCTACAAAAAGCAAAATAAAAAGATTTTTATATTGAATCAGTTTTTTTTTAAATTTTTTTTTTTAAGTTTGAAGGCAGTACTTTTACATAATAAAGGGTCATTTCCATCAGTACCATTGTCTTACGCAACTGACATCTAAGAATGTTATGAAAGTATGGCTCTAATATTAAATGTCATTGATAACAACACTCATAAGTGGCTAATTGTAGCAGATTTTAAAGTACTGACCATTTTAAATGGCATGCAAGGTGACAGTACACAGTATCCTTGCTATTTTTGTGAATGGGACAGTCGAGCAACTGATCAATATTTTATTCAAAAGGATTGGGAACCTCGTACAGCACTTGTGGTTGGTAAAAAGAATAGCATTTATATTCCTTTAGTAAATCCAACGAAACTTATTTTACCACCCCTTCACATTAAGTTGGGTTTGATTAAACAATCTGTTAATGCACTTTACAAAAATGGGTCAACTTTAAAATTTCTTGTAAAAAATTTTCCGCGAATAACTTATGGGAAATTAAAAGAAGGTAAAAAGAACATTTTTACAAGATGAATAATAAAATGAAATAATTTATATATTCAAGTATATTTGTTGGTCCACAAATACGACAATTGAAGAAAAATGAAAATTTCGTTCAACAAATGGAGTTGGTAGAAACAAATACGTGGAAAGGTTTTGTATTAGTATGTGAAAATTTTCTTGGAAACACAAAAAGTGAACATTATGGGAAGATAGTAAACGAAATGTTGTTTGCCTACCATGCTATGGGTTGCAGAATGTCCATTAAATTGCGCCATCTGCATGCTCACTTGAATATGTTCCCATCCAATTTAGGCCAAATCAGTGATGAACAAGGTAAGCGATTTCACCAGGAAATTTTAAGAATTGAAGAGCGCTATGTTGCAAAAAGTAAAATCAGTATGCTTTGCAACTATTGTTGGTCACTAAAGCGAGATACTGACGGCGATCGTTATCAAAAACGAAGAACACTAAAGCATTTCAAAGAAAGAAATTTAAAAGGCCGAAAAACCCCGATATTTATACATGAGATATACAGCGGTTTCCCGGTATAACGAATACTCGGTTTAACGAATTCGCGATTTAACGAACAGCCAAATATTTTACATTGAGTACATTATATTACGAATGAAAACATGATTTAGTACTCGATATAACGAATTACACAGAAAAATTAGCTTAAAATAAGTAAAAACAAGAGAAATTAAACAAAAGGAGAAGAGCTTATTATTCCTGTATTTGCGAAACAAGGGAGGTGAACAAAAATCTGTTAAATATCTGTTTTATTTTAATTTTTTAAATTCCTTTATAAATAAGTCAGTAAATTCAAACAAACTCAAAACAAAAGAAAAATATATATACATATAATAATAATAATAAATTCCCGTCGTTCCTATAAGGAGCATAGGGCCATATATACATATATATATAAGTTAAAAAACAAGTGAATTTTAGAAGAATGCTTTTTGTTTTTGTTTCTGTTCTATGTGAGTTAGTGAGTGAAGTCAACTAGAAAAAGACTTTCTTTTAGAGAAAAATTACAAAGCGTAAAAGGTTATAAAATAATAAAAATGGAATACCAAAATTCTCTATATGCACAATTATAAAATCTTAATGAAAACTTTTAAAAAAATATGGAAAAAATAATTTCGGGTCGAAAAATAGACAAGCTATGAGAAATGGTGAGTTTCCAAAAGTGGAATTAAGATTATTTATATTATTCCAAATGGAAAAAAAGAAAAAAATGTTCCAATAACTGGGCCTATTTTAAAGATAAAAGCTATCGAATAACATAAATAATTTTATGGTGGGCAATTTAACGCAAGCCATGGTTCGTTTTCTCATTTTAAAAAAGATATAGAATTCGACGAAAGAAAGAAAGTGGTGAGAACCTCTCCTCTCAAGCAGAGTTAGTGAAGCCTTTTATTAACAAGCATAAATTATGCACAGATGCTATATTCAGCGCTGATGAAACAGGGATCTTATTGAGAATGTTTCCGATGAAAGACTGCAACAGGTAGAATAATTACAGAACTAAAAAAAAGTAAACCCCTTATGATAGGGAAATCGAAAATGCATCGATATTTTCGTAATAAATTGGTGTTTTTGACACATTTGCTCCTGATGTAAGTTACAATTAAAAAGCGTACTTTCTTATAAAAATTAAATTTTTTTATAAATTTTGCGGGTAGAATCATTTAAAAAACAATTTACAACAAAATTGTGTTCTGATTTTGGAAAACACATCTTACCATCTGCCAGCAGAAGAGTTGGTCAAAGAAACGAGTGCTGGCAAGGTATGGGCTCAATATATGCCACCAAATGTTACACCATTAATACAACTCATGGACCAAAATGCCATAAGACTTCTGACTTCTTTCAGGACGAAAGGACTACTCATGTTTTTAAAAAATTTTGATTGTTTGAGCATTTCAAGCTGTTACAGAAACCTCCCTTGCAAAATGTTGGAATAAAATTCTTATCCCAAGCCAACCATATTTTAATGAAGATGATGATGTTCCATTGTCAACATTGTTAAGATTGATGTAGATCTAGTTTCAATTGGAAATGGATTACAATTACTCCACGGAATTTTCCCAAATCTATCAAACTTTTTTAGCGTTTTATTTAACTTTGAGTACATGGCTCACTTGTTAACAGTTTCAGAATGCACTTATTATAAACGATCTAAAGGTGATAAAAGTGATTACATTCCTTTACAAGCCGAAATTAAAGTTAAGTACACAGTTATAATAAAACATTTTGAAGAGTGTATAAAGGGGGCAACAAAACAATATTTGTCCTTTTTTGTTGCTAGGAAGATTAAGATATGTAATTAAATAAATACTAGTCTGTTAAACAAGCAGAAAGTTTTAAAAAGATTGTTATTTAATTTAAAAAAAAAAGTCAAATAAACAGTATTCGTTTTAACGAATTTTTCGATTTAACGAACAGGTCTGACATTATGTCGTTCGTTAAACCGGGAAACCACTGTACATATTTAATAAAATAAATTACATGCATAAAACTTAGCATAAATCATTAAAATTTCAATAGATTTCAGTTTTCTTAAGTATTTTGGAAAGAGGCTTTAATGTGTTTTATAAAAAAAATAAAAAAAATAAAAAATATTAACTCCCTCACTATCGCAACGAAAATGAAAATTTGTTGCGAAAAGTTCATTTTTTTGAACTTAAACGATCGTAGCTCAGCCATGTTTTAACCGATTATTAAAAACTAAGTTTTGTTTGAAAAGTGAAACTAAAAACAGCTTTGAAAATCCGTTTAAAAACAGCAATCTTATGGTTTATTGAAGTTATAACTTTAGGAATACCATTATTTGACTAAATTTGCTGCTAAAAAACAAACTTAAAGAAGTGACAGAGAAAAACTCTAAGTATTTTCGTGCTCTATGGACTCCAACAAAACAGAATTACAGCATGAGACCCCTGCTAATTTTTTTTTTCACTTTTGTATCACTGTGAAATTATTAATAATACCACTCAAATTTGGTTTATAATTATTTTCTATATCCAAATACTTGGAACTAAGAAGTAGGATCTCTAAAAGCATTTTATAGGGCATCGTATAGTCGGTTACTTGTTTTTCTTTTAATTTATGAATTTTCGGAACGCTTAGAAAAATAAGAAATCTTCGGATATCATATTAAATGTTATAGGTTTGCCAGTACATAATTTTCTATGAAAAAAATAATTTGAGCTCCATTTCTTTAACCAAGACATATATTAATGACCCTGCAATTAATCAGTTAAGAAACGTTTTCTTCTTCTCAATTCAAACAATTCGCCCAAAGTAGAATGGCGTTTAACAATCGTACACACAGTTGTGCAAATATTTTAACAAAATATTCGTTATGCTCACTCCATAGAAAAAATTGTTACAATAATACGAGAATTTAACCGAATTTAACAGCAGCTATCGAATATACTCGTATTGTTGCTTCATTGTTGTCAGATAAAATGCGAGCAGGCACAATTTTGATTGACAAGACAATGTCAGTGAATGGAAAATAATAACAGAAGTACCAAAAACTCTTGACATATGATCAAAAGTCATCATCAGCATCAGAAATAATACAGGAAAATTTGTCAACATCATGCTAGGCAACAGAAAAAAAAACAAAAATGAGAATCTCATACTCCCTAAAGGACATGGAACAACCCTAAATTAGAGATATAGATACTTTTAGAGCTAGTACTAGGAAATAGTCTGAGAAATTATTGTTATAGTTTTTTTTTAGAAATTAACATTTGATGTTTAAAAAAATTTCAGAATAAAATTTGGCAAAGTCATTATTTTTTATTAATGATTTAAACAAACTCTTGAAAATGCTTAAATACACTAACATTCAAAAACTTTTTTTATTTTTATTAATTAATGAAAAATACTGTTTTCAGTGAAAAAGTCACTACACATAAATTTTCTACAAGTTAACGCCTGCTTTTTTATATAGCTGACAATCATTACCAGCATTCGCATCATCCTCGTGATCGCTGCTTTAGTTCAAATAGTTTTTACGAGTGCTTTTCCCTTGAATAGGGTTCATTTTTTACGCGTAACTGTCAAATGAATGTCATTTTTTGACATTTGAATGTTTGTTTCACTAATGTCATCTAAATGTATTTCAATGTCTAAAAAACAACTCTCATTTATTGTTACGAGTAATTTAATAATTATGGTTCAGTGATTCGCAAAAAGGAAAAGGGACGGCAACATGGTTAAATTAAAGTGAATTTGAATGATACCAAAAAGAAATTTCTGAATATCAAAGAAGAAGCGTCGGATTTAACTAATCGCACTAATGATTATGGAAAATTGTTCGATGATTTCAAATCTTTGAATAATTTAAAATTTCTTCCTCAATCTTCACCGAAATGCCGTAAATCATCAACAAATGCTACCAAAGAAAATAATAATAATCCTGTTCCGGTTGCTGTTCCTTCTGATTCTTCCATACCAGACTCACTTTCGATAATTAACAATTTTAGGGATTCTTACATTCCATTGAGTTATTCCGATATTACCCTAAATCAACCTGAATTTGTAAATCATCATGTTCTCGTTTTCAATAATACTCAAACTATAAATAAAAACTGTTTTCATCTCAAGGCTGGACTTTGATAAAATTACTGAAGATTTTGATTCCCTCAGTAAATCTAAGGTGGGTTTGTTTATTTGTTTTTTTTTCCCCCAATCAAGATCCATATCTGTATTCAAAGTTACCGATGCTAATAATTTTGTTAACGTATTTTTGACACTAACTTTTGGCCTGAATATGCTCGTACTTCGGCTCTCGAATATAAATACAGCAAAAGTCATAAGTGTTATGTAGTTGAGATAACTGGAAAGTTTCATGGAAATTGGTGATGCCCATCGTCCACAGCCCATATATCCGAAAATTAATTTTTGGACCCGAATTTTTGTTTCTTTATTAAAAGTCTTGTAATTGGACTCAAGTTATCAGTAATATGATATAAAGATTTTTGCAAAGCTTTGAAGAATATGCCACACTCACCGCCCAAATAACCCAAAAAAAAATTTTCCTATTTACAAATTTTGTTTTTGAAACAAACTGAAAGAGATTTGTAATAAGGCTTAACAGCCATAAGCAACAATACGATTTATACACTTCTTTCAACTAGCTGAAAAATAATCGTTAAGAAATTGTAGCTATTATTGATGGCATTTAAGCACATGGGCATAAAAGTATCCACCATTTTATAACGTATTTCTTTGAACTACTGAAATGTAATTTCAGTATATAAAATTTATAAATTTATAACTTTGTTCAACAGTTTAAAATATTATTTATTTATTTATTTATTTTATTTATTAAGTCAAAAGAATACACTCCCACACGAAGGTCGTAAAGTTCATATTTTTTTTTTGTCAAGAAAATATAACGACACGGAATTTTTGAGTGCCATCATATTAAGATGAATATTTTTTATTGTTTTCCATTTTTTTTTTCGAAATTAAAGGCCTGTACGCAGCTTGCTAAGGAATCAAAAACTTCATATAAAAAAACGCTTCAGAAATGCTTAAGGAATTTTTCTGTCAAAAAATTTCTGTTGATAGTCCGCAGCTTTTTAAAAAAGTAGTATTGTTTTTACTACTTTTTTTTGACGTAAATGAACTTAGGCAACCCAGGCTATGAGCAGCAATATCAAATTTTTCGTTCTTTCTGAAAGGAATTTTGACAGGAGAGGTAAGCATAAACAAAATGTAATATGCTAAAAAATAAAAGTTATTTTTCAGTTGCAAACCTGGGAAAAAACGAACCAAATTCGGCAAAAAAAAAACAAGCGGATGGGTAATTTTGATACTGAGCTTAAAAAGCGTTTAGCAGGCCAAATAAAGCAGAACCGAATTTGTTTTCAATTTCACAATTCTTAATAATTGACAGAAAACAGCTGATTTCTAGCGTTGCACTGAAAGGTACTTTTGTCCATTTTTTTTCTTTAAGAAATATATGAAAATTTTCTGTTAAGATTCCTTAACAAGCTGCGTACAGCTCTTAATGCTGAAATACCATACTTTTCATTTATACTTATATGAAATATATATGACAAAAAGAAATTATGTACCCGTACCAATGAAATGCATGAAAATCTGAGGCAGTTACTGCAGGTTATTTTGGAAAAAAAACAAATTAGAAACAAATAATGATGGATTTCTTTTAATTAAATAAATCTTTATAAAACTTCATCGTTATATTTTTGATATTTTGCACTAAAAAAACTGACTTTTTGCCTCTGGTTTGCTCGGACAAGCACATTGCTTAGACTGCTGCTTGGACTCCCCAGTGTATTGTAAAGGATCCATGCTTCATACACCATCGGTATTGCGGTTGAACAACGCTTAGTTAGCACTCGTTTGATATTTTAAAATGATTTACGTTTATGGTCAGTTGTGAGCAAAGGCGGAAATTTTTTTAATTTTTTTATTGACGGCCAATGTATATTCGTAAACCACAATTTTAACAAAATATAAATCGAAAATCTTTTAAGGATAATTGTTGGCTCATTCCACAGCATTTTGAAAATTCCCTAATATAATTAAAGCTTTATTAGAAAACTCGACAACATATAATTAGCACTTTAAGCATATCCTTTTTAAAAAACTCAAAACTAAATAAATTATATAAAAAAAAAAAAATCACCTGCTTAAAAAAATAATTCTTTTTGGAAAAGAATTTTACTAACAACTTAGATATGAATCTTCTAATGTTACAATATATATATCTATGATACTTTAGTTAGATAAAACAGAAAAAAAAACACATTTAATTAACTTGACACACCACCCTAAATATGGGCAGAGTTGAGCAGTTACATTTACATAATTCCCACGATATTTTTCTCGAACAATTTTTTAATTGATCATATGAAAAATTTTAGCATTTGAAAAGGACACGTACACGTAAGGATATTAAATATAAATTAATGAAGTTATTATACAATTTATACTAGATCTCATAAATGACACTGATAAAATCGCATTGGTATATTATTTACGAGAAGGGACAGACGGTTTCAAAGGTAAAGCAAAGGTAAATCAGCGATGTGGAAAAATTTAATTAAATTCTATTTTAACAACTTCCCTCAATAAACACGCAGCCAGCCAGTCAACTGACCACAAAACAAATATAAAGACATTTTAATATCATAGTTTTTATGTTTGCGTAGAAATTATAAAGATTCCGCTAAAAATTTTTTCCCTAAAAATAAGATTAATGAATAGAGAGAAATTTATGAAATTTATAATTAAAATTTTTCCATTTTTGAGTATCATTAATTTTCGTATTTATAAGGTGTTAGAAGATGACCGCTCATAAAAAAAAAATCAAAAAGAAAATTTACCAAAATTTAGGGGTGAAATTGAAAAATTTTCCTTTTTTCAAGAAATTTCTTTGGGTCTCTTTTTCGTTTGGATTGCAAATTTATGGGATTCAATGCAATTTTTACACATTTTTTTTTGTGCGTGTGTGTATTTTTTTTTTCTTATTTTCTAACATTTAAATGAGATCATTTTTTTTTTTTGTCAATTGTCTCGTAATTCTTATGAAATTGCTTTATTTTCTATTTAAAAAATGTACTTTTTTTTAACAATACTTTGCCTTAGTTTACAATGAGTGATGTGACATTCATTGATGGGGTGTCTTAAAAAAATGGAACGAAACGAAATGATTAAAAGGTTCATAAAATAACAAGACCAAACAATAAATATGCCGTTACAAGATCATTGTGGATTTTTTGTGTTAAAGACATTTGATTTGGCAGTTTAACTTAAGAAATATCATGTTCAAGGTGTTTAATCTGACACGTTTATGATCCTTTGTAATTGACAGATTTTGTTTTAAATTTTATATATATTTTTTGTAAATATTTTTAAAATAAAATGCAGATGTTTCATTATTATGTATTATTATATTAGTATATTTTTTTAAACATTAGTTATATTACTTTATAGTGTGTTTGTATATTAATTAACGTTTGTAGTAGTTGCCTTTAAGAGTAAAGTTTAAGCGATATCTAGTTTCATTATGTGTTCTGAAACATTGGTTGCTGCTTTACAGTTCTAACCTCTTATGCCTCCATGACAAACAGAAAACAGAAACAGAGGATGAAAGCCAATATTAGGACAAATTTTTAAGAAACGGTGCTTTTTAAAAATAATGTAGATTAAGAACACGTACATTTCTTAGAAAATGTACTTTTTAACAAAGGTACTTTTTAGAAAAGGTACTTATTAAAAAATGTACCTAATTAGAAAAGGTACTTATTAAAAAATGTACCTAATTAGAAAAGTTTTCTAGAAAAGATACTTTTTTGAGAAAAGTCCTTTTTGATATGTTACTTTTTTTACGAAATGGTAATTTTTTCAAGAAAATTTACTTTTTAAAGGAAATATACTCTTTTAAGAAAAGGTGTATTTTAGGAAATTGTACATTTCAAGAAAAGGTACTTTTTTAGGAAAACATATTTTTTTAAAGAAAATGTATTTATGTGAGAAAATGTACCTTTTGAGAAAGGTACTTTTTTAAGAAAAGGCATTCATCTAGAAAAGTCTACTTTTTTTAAATTTTTACTTTTTAGAAGAGGTACTTTTGGAAGAAAGTTTAATTTTTTAAATATAGGTACTTGTTGTAGCAAATGTTCATTTTTGAGAAAATTTATTTTCTTTTTAGGAAGAAGTGTTTTTAAGAGAATTATTTTTACGGAAATGAACTTTTGTAAGAAAAGATATTTTTTGAAAAAACGTACTTTTTTAAGAAAGTTCTTTTTTAGAAAATCAAATTACTTACAAAATATATTCTTTTATAAAATGTACTTTGTTAAGAAAACTTACATTTTCAAAAAGGTACTTTTTTAATAAAATATATTTATGTTTAAGAAATTGTATTTAATTTAAGAAAATGCACTTCGTTTAAAAAAAGCTACTTCTCTAAGAAAAAGGTATTATTTGATGAAAATTTACCTTTTAAGAAAAGGCATTTTTTAATAAAATTAAATTTTCTAAGAAAAGTTACTTTTTTAAAAAAAATAATTTTCTTACAGAAATGTGATTTTCAGGAAAATTCATTTTTTTTAAAGAAAATGTACTTCTTTAAGAAACTGTACTTTTCTAAGAAAATTTACTTTTTTAGGAGGAAGTGTTTTTTAAGAGAATTATCTTTTACGGAAATGCACTTTTCTAAGAAAAGGAATTTTTTTAGAAAACATTTTTTTTAGAAAAAGTCCTTTTTTAAAAATGGAACTTTTTTAATACAGGTACTTTTAAGGAAAAAGTAACTGTTTAAAAAATTTATTCTTTTATAAAATGAACTTTTTCTAGAAAAGGGACATTTATAAGAAAAGGTACCTTTTTAAGAAAATTACTTTTTTTTATGTATTTATATAATGAAAAGACACTTTTTGAGAAAAGATACTTTAAGGAAAAATATAGTTTTCATGCAAAGGTACTTTTTATAGAAAAGTCCTTTTTGTAATGGAATTTTTTCTTAAGAAAAGGTCCTTCTTTTAAGAAAAATAACTTTTTTAAGAAATGGTACTTCTTATTAAGAAAATTTATTTTTAAGAAAAGGTACTTTTCAAGAAACTTAATTTTTTTAAGAAAAGGTACGTTTTTAAGAAAACTTACTTTTTAAGATAAGGCACTTCTTTATAAAAAAGTCCTTTTTTAAGAATATTTATTTAAGAAAAGATACTTTATGAAAAAAAAAATGGATTAAGAAAAATAATTTTTCATGAAAATATATCTTTTTAAGAAAATTTTTTTTTAAGAAAATGTACTCTCTTCAAAAAGATAATTTTATTTAAAAGGTACTTTTTTACGATAAGATAACTTTTTAAGAAAATGTAATTATTTAAGAAAATGTACTTCTTTAAGAAAAGGTACTGTTTTGGAGAAAAAGAATATTCGAGAAAACATCCTTTTCTAGAAAATGCACTGTTTCTAGAAACGATATTTTTTGGGAAAGGAAATTATACTTTCGTAAGGAAAGTCATTTTTTAAGAAAATATAATTTTGTTAAGAAAAGGCATTATTTTGCGAAAAGGCACACTTCAAGAAATCTGCTCTTTTAAAAAATAATTTTTTTTAACAAAGGTACTTTTTTAAAAAACGTTCTTTTTTGAGGAAACGAATTTTCTTAAAGAAATGTACTTTTGAGAAAAACACACCTTATTTAAGGAAAGATACCTTTTTAAAAATATGTATTTTTTTTTCTTAGAAAAGGTATTTTTTAATAAAGTAAACTTTTTAAGGAAAGGTACTTCTTAAAAAAATTTTCATTTATAGAAAATATACATTCTCAAAGGCACTTTTTGAGAAATATGTACTTTTGTAGGACAAATGTACTTTTTAGGAAAAGCCCGTTTTTTATTTTGTTTATTTTTATTTATTTTATTTTTTAATTTACTTCCTAAGAAGAGGTATCTACTTTTTAAGAAAATGTTACTTTTTTATGAAAATAGATACTTTTAATAGAAAAAGGTACTCTTTTAAGAGCATGTTTTTTTTTAAAGAAATATTACTTATTATTAAAAAAAATATACATTCTGTCAGAAAAGATAGATTTTTAGGAATAGATACTTTTTTAAGAAAATGTGCCTGTTTTACAAGAGGTAGTTTATAAGAATATTCGCTTCTTTAAGTGGAGATACTTTTTTAGAAAAGGTACTTTTTAAGAAGAAATACTTTTCCAAGAAGGCAATTTTTTAAAAAATGTACATTTGTAGAAAATATAGTTTCTGAAGAAAAATTAGTTTTTTTTTCGAAAAATCGTTTTTGGAAATGATACCTGTTTTAGAAAAGACGTTTTTTAATTTTTTTTTAAGAAAATATACCTCTTTAGGACAGGGTATTTGAAAAGATGTGCTTTTTAAAGGAAAGATACTTTTTGAAAAAATATACTTTTTTTAAAGTGCTAAATGTCACTTTATAACGTTATTATTTTTGAATCGTTTATGGGATTTTATACATTGTGAAAGATATCGCAAAGTGCAGAAGTTTTATCTGTACCTTTTAATAATTCAGTTCATAGATTGAGGAAGATCAAACGAATCTCTGTTGGGTTCATTAAGCTTCTTTTCTGTATTTTTTTTTTTTTTTTTTTTTGTAGACAATACTGACAGTTTTTAAATTTTTTAGAATATTTCTTTATGTTACATTTAGAAATCTCCAGGGTGTAATAAATGTCAAACGCATTCACATTTAGGTGCAAATCCAACAAATTTATTCACTAATTCTCAGAAATTCTTTAAAAAAATTATATTTTTAGTTAAAACATGACTGAAATGCAGTAAAACTTGTTTCGTTTCCTATATATATATATATATATATATATATATATATATATATTTTGGTTTAAAGTAAATAAGACTTAAATCATTTGAAACAGACATGGTGAGAAATTTCTATACCAAATATTCTATAGAATTGTCAAAAATAAAGCCTGAAAAAACCTGAAATGCATATAGTTGAAATGCACAATTCTACCCTGACAGATTGAACCTTAATCATACCTAAAATTCAAAAAAAGTACCGCACAATTAAATTACTCAAATTCTCATTAAAAAAAAGTGCATAAAGAGTCTAAATGTTGTACAAAAAACATACAACAAATCATTAAAATGTATCCTCGGTAACAATAATCAAATAACAAAAAAAAATAAATTATACCCAAAAAAATGCAAATTTTTCTACCCAAAATCACTTTTTTTTTAATATAATTCATTTCAAACTTAACCATACAAATGAGACAGATCAGAAAGGATGAGGATAAAGAAGATATATTGAACAACACTAACAACTATAAAAAAACATGACATTCATAAAAAAGTTGTCTACATGACAGTGAAATGTATAAAAAACGCATTTTCAGTCTCTAGCTAAAACTAATTTGATGCACATGTAAAAAAAGATAAAAGGACTTTTCTGGATGCACGTTTCAATTGAGAGCCACAAAAAAGGGTCAAATATTTGTTTTTTTCTTACTTTCACATGACCAAAAAATGACTGGGGTGATGTGTTGAGTACATGCATCCCACTTTTGATGTATTTTCATTTGTATTTATTATAAAACGAATAACAGAGATGGAAAGACCAATTTTTTTAAAAAGGTTTACCAGTTTTTAGAATTAAAAATTAACACAAATTTGCTTTAAAAAATACGTTACCTTAATAGACAACCTTGTTTTTTAAGAAAAAGTACACTTTCTGTAAAAAGAATTTTTTCTTAAAAGAGTACATTTTCTTAAATTAGTGGCTTTAACTAAAAAAGTTCCCTTAAAAAATTTAGAAAAGTATTTTTTTACGTACATTTCTTAAAAAGTACTTTTTCTCCAAAAAGTTTTAATTCTTAAAAAAATTCTTAAAATAAACAAGTAAGAAAATTATAGTCGGTATAGACCTACACCATGCGTTTGAAAAATTGATCTGAGGTTCAATTAATTTGGTGTAGGAAATAAGCACAAACCATATGTGAGTGGAATTTTTGGTAATTTTTTTGTCGACAAAGTTCATATCGGATGCAATACTTATATGGGGCTTGGTCGCCAAGTGGTCCGATCCTCACAATATTTGGTAAAGTCGCTTATTTTTTGCATAGTTTGTGCAAATGAAATTTGAGAGAAATCTGTAAAATATTTTTTTTTTATAGGTTTAAGTGAAGATCGGGAAGCAACTTTATATGGCGGCTATGAATAAGAATTTTCCTACAGGGTTTATTTTTGAAAGGATATAATAACACACACAAACCCAATTTGACCAAGTTCTATATGGTATTTTAGATCTTCTGGCAATTTAAATCGATCCCATATTTCCCATTTATAGGGAGACTTGGTCTGGTTTTCACCAACTTCAATAGCGTTATTCCTATGGCCGATAAAAGCATATATACCAAATTTCATCCCAACATATCCATACTTGCGACCTGCAGTTTGATTGCAAGGTTTACATGGACACACAGACGGACAGAAGGACGGACGATCATTGCTAAATCGGCTCAGAAAGTGATTCTGAGTCGATCGTATAATTGAAAATGGGTCTAAGTTAAATATTTTTGGTCGTTACAAAGATCAGCATAAAATCGTTTTATCCTGACCACATAGTGCCATAGGGAATAAAAAGTAGCTGTTTTCCAAAAAGTAGCTTATCTCAAAAAGAACCTTTTCTTGGAAAAGTATATTTTCTTAAAAAAGTAAATTTTCCTGAAAAGGTATATTTGCTGAAAAAAGTACTTTTTCTTACAAAAGTACTTTTCTTACAAAAGTACTTTTTCTTACAAAAGTACTTTTTCTTAAAAAAGTAACTTCCCTTTAAATAAAAACCTTTTTTTTTAAATTACACTTTCTTAAAAAAGTCCATACTCATAAAAAGATACTTGTTTTAAATAAGTACTTCAAAAAAAAAAACATTTTTTTTTAGAAAAATCACCTTTTCATAAAAGTAAATTTTCTTAAAAGAAAAGAAAAGAAACTTCTTTTGAAAGGTAGTTTTTAAAAAAATACTTTTTTTTAATATTTAGCTTTTTTCTAAAAGAACCTTTTATAAAAAAGTACTTTTCCTTATAAAAAAAACCCTCTCTGAAAATGCACTTTTTCTTAACAAATGTACTTATTCCTAAAAAAAGTACTTTTTCGAAAAAGTTCTTATTTGTAAAATGTACCTCTTTGTGAAAAAATTCTTATTCATAAATATATATTTTTTTTAAAAAGTACGTTAAAAAAAATATTTTTTAAATAAAAAAAAAACCGTTTTTAAAAAAGTACCCTTTCTTAAAAGAAAAGAAAAGTACCTTTCTTAAAAATTTTCCCTTAAAAAAAATACTTTTTCTTAAAAATTTTGATTTCCTTATAAAAGAATTTTTTCTGAAAAAATACTTTCTAAAAGTGAACCTTCTCTGGAAAGAATTTTTCTTAAAAAAGTACATTTTCTTAAAAAAGTAAAGTGTCTGAAAAAAGTACAAGCAGATCATCCCTGACGCATACATGTCTAGTTGGTTTTCTTGGTTAATATTCTGCTTTAAAAGGTGGTGATTTTTTATGAATTCTTCGTTTCTCAAAGATATGTTTTCTACATGATATCGGCTTCCTTAATGATCACGCTGCAGTTTGTGTGTCTTCTACTGTCGTTTTTTTTTTTTTTTGCCTCACAAAAATTTACATTTTTTTGAGATTGTGTAATTAACCCTTTGATTGATTTTTATCAATGTTGAAGTTTACGATATGTTTGTTTTTCTTTTGCTCTTATTAAATTGTAAATTGAGATTTTCTTCTCTAAGCATTTAAATGGAAATAATTTTGTTTTTGTTTCGTTATGACAGTTTATAAAGGTTCGAGTAATGAATTTTATATATAATGATGGATTTAGTTTTATGTTTTGATATTGACACATTTTGACAGATTGACATCAAGTAATCTGCATAAATCAAAGCCGGTAACGTAAGATGTTTTGAGATTTGAGGTAAGAAAGTTCCCATAAAAGAAGGAACTATAGCAAAGTTTAAAAAAAACTACAGCAAAACGTATCTAAAAAAGTTATTTAATTAAATTTTAAAATTCATGTAAAAATTTTTATACCAAATTCAAATTTTAAGAAATACATTAGTTTTTGATCGTAAATGACTGAAGCGAAATAAATTGCTTTAAAATTAACAGAACTTTCATCAAATTTATTTATTTTTTTTAGTATTGATCTGAAATAAATAAATAAAATATAAAAAATGAGATTCAGTTAAAAAAATATTATAAAAAAATCAAAAAATTAAAAAATTCTTTTAATAATTATAATTTAACACTTTTTAGAATTAAAACTAAATACAAATTTTAGGAAAACGTTTTAATCTAAATTTTTTTTAGTTAACTATTTAGGAAATATGGAAATTTCTGGTGCACAAATCTATAATCCATCTCCATTATTTAAGTCTTCAATGTCAAAAATTTTATCACACATATCAAAATTGTTTTATTAACCAAATTTGTCTAGTTAATTAGTTTTTGTGTTTAAGAACATGTTTTCTGTCTGGAACAAATCCATATTTCATCATTATTATTTAAGGCTTAAGCGACACAAATTTTGCATAACAAATTCAATAAATATTTTCATAACTGTTCATAGTTTTTAGTACATACAGATTTAGGTTGTGTCTTAAAATATATAAGCAGCTGTCCAAAAACAATTGACATTTGGACAGTTCACTAACGGACATGCAATCGGTTAGGAACAAAATTTATTTATTGTTATTCATTGAATCGTTGGTACAAATATAACAAAAGAATATGAGGTTTAAAATTGCACGGTTATCAAAATATTGACAGGAAGTTGAAACAAAAATTTACGAAAATTACAAATCAAAGAAAAAAAGCTGATTTTTTTGAAAAAATCTGCATTAGGAAATAAAATAGGAAAAACATTTTAATATTCATTATCTTCGGCAGCTCTTATAAAATAAAAAAATTAATGAATATTTTTTGGATGTTTTTAGCAAAATATTTAAATATCTGTCAAACATGATTAGCTATAATTTTAAGAAAATAGTTTTCTAAAACAGTTTACTTTGGAAACAAAGTTGAAGATTTTAAATATTTCACAATTTTAATAGTTGAAACTTATAGACCATGAGTTTCATTATACACTTACATATACAATTATACAAATTCTAGTTGGTTGTTCAAGCAAATAGTTGTCACTAAAAATAAAAATTTTGTTGTTTTCCGAAGAAATATTTATTTTAGTTATTCAATAGTTATTCTAAGCAAATTTGTGTACTTAACATATCTATTTAGCGTCTGTTATTTTAAATTTCAGTTATTTAAAATTATTTACATGATACGTGTTTCCAACTGTATTTTCCGTTTTGCATTTTCTTTTTTTTATTACAAAAAATATTCTTTTTTCTTAAAATGTTTGTTCAAACACAATTTTATTTTAATTCAAAATATGAATTTTCTACAAAAGATATTTATAAACATTGTCGTAATTTGGCGTCTATTATATAAAAAATTAATTATTATGAAAATAAATGTAAAATACTTTGATTTCAACTGAAAATGTAATTTGTCAATTTTGAGTGGCATTTTTACTAATTTGTAGCTGCAAATATGAAAAAGTTCGCATCGGTCGCAGATATAAATATATTTTGATCAAAATTGGTATATAAGCTCTTATCGACCATAGCACGCACACTGTTGAAACTGGTGACAATCGGAGCATTTTCAGACAATATGAAAATTCAAGGTCATAAAGCTACTTCCCGATCATGACCTAAATCTATAAAAAAAAAATCAAAAATATTCCACAGATTTTTGCAAATTTAGTTTTTAAATGTTTTTGCAATAAATAAGTGAATTTGCCAAATATGGTCAGGGTCGGTTCATTTTTCCAGTTATTCCCTTTATAAATACAGCAACCGATATGAACTTTTTCATATCTGCAGCCAAAAAATATTAATAACAATGCCACTCAAATTTGGTTTATGCTTATTTTCTATATGGAATTGGTTGGACCGTAAGATAGAGTCTATAAACCATAGTATAGAGTATCGTGTAGTCGGTCTAGACCGACTATAATTTTCTTACTTATGTAAACATATTATTTTGTAGATTTAAATAGAGTTGTAAATATTCGAAAATATTTCGATTAAAAATTTTTTTATATTTTCATATTGATGTTTTCTTGGGAGAATATTGATATTATTTATGTATGTTATAGTTTAAACGTTTGTCGTTAAGAAAGTTGCATTCATCAAAAATTTGGTTAGTGTTTAAAGTTTGTTGGCAGTTGTATATATTATCAACGCACAGTCTAAGTACAATAAAGCCTAATATTTTAAGCAGAGTTGTAGGGTTAGCACCATATTTAGAGCATCTTAGCATTTTGATGATATATTAAATATCAGAATTAGCCTTAATGTTTTAAAAGTGTACATTAAAAGTTAGCTTTATGTCGAAAATTAAACCTAAAACTTTGTGCTCATCTTTATGCTCATCTAATTTAATGTATTTACCGCATAATTTTGGTAAAGTGTTGTTAAAAACCTTATTATAGCGTTCATCATGAAATTGAAAACCACTTATGTTATTCCAAGCTTAAATTTTTTTAATGGTTGTTTGCACTTAATTAATTATATCAGAGACTTTTTTACTGGAACAGTGGATAACAAAGTCATCAGCGTAGAATAATGTTTTAAAGTCTTTATGGCAGATGTTTAAAATGTCATCTATTTGCTAGAAGAAAAAGTGTAACACTTAACACGGATCCCTGGGGGAGGCCGTTTTAATGACATGATGTGTTGCCAACCATGCAACAAAACTCTCTTTCATGTAAAAAAAAATTGGAAATAAACGCAACCATGTTTCCGCGAATTCCAGCTGAGTTAAGTTTTTTAAAAATAAATCACACGATTTTCGTATGCCGAAAAAAACAGCTATTAAATCTTTCTTTGGTGAGATTTAAAATTGAGTATTTTTCTATACGCTAAACAAGTCTTTTATTAATGATTCTTTCTAAGAGTTTCCACAGACAATTTGTAAGTGAAATGGTGTATAGTTATTTTTATTGATGCTTTTTTCTAGTTACTTGAACCAAGAAAACGTTAGTAAATTATTATACCCTCCACTCCAGTGTGCAGAGGGTATATATAAGTTTGTCATTCCGTTTGTAATAATTAGAAAAAAAAATTTGGACCCCATAAAATATATATATTTGTGATCCTTATAACAACCGGAGTTGATATAGCGATGTCCGTCTGTCCGTCTGTCCGTCTGTCCGTCTGTCCGTCTGTCCGTCTGTGGAAATCACGATGACGGCATCAATCGGGCAGCTAGGGTGCTCGTTGGCATAAAAAATGATTCATTAACATCCTGAAAAGTTTGCTATTTAAAATCGTCCAAATCGGTCGATTAGGGCCCGAGATTTGAATGAAGAACTAAAAAAAGTCTTGAAAAAATATAATTTTCTATGTTGTTCTTGTCACGATCACGCCCTCAATAGGATAGCTAGGGTGATAATTTTTAGTGAGAATGATTTACCAAATTCATGGGAAGATTTCTACTTCAAAAATCATTAAAATCGGTGGAACAGGTCCAGGTAAATCTATGAAAAATTAAAAAAAAAATGAAAAACATGATGTTTCCATATTGTTCCTGTTGTTATTCTAAATGTTGCATTGTTGTCATAGCTGGACTTGTTGTTTTTGTGGTCGTTGTGGTAATAATATAATAAAAACAAACCCTTTGTACATTTTTTTGTGAACTCTGGTAGAAAATTTTAAAAGTTTCCATTGTTTTGGCATCACTAAAAAAATTTGTTAGATCATTTCTGTCATTGCCACGAGCCTGCATGCAAAATTTCAGATCGATTGGCTCACGGGAAAGGGGCTAAAAATCGATCCAAAATTTTGTCGACAAGCAGACACTACCAGTTAATATAAAGGCAGTAAATAAAGGGAGTAAAAGTTCACCAATAATTTAAAAAACAAATTTTTATGTGTTAATTTATTTAAAGAAAAAAATAATTAAATGAAATAGTAATAATAAAAAAAAATAATATACAATACAAAAAAAAAGAATATATAAATAAAATAAAATAAAATAAAGATAAATGCATTCATAGCATTATAATACATATAAAAGGTCAATGTTTTCTAACCGTAACCGTAACGAGTCAGTTGTTTTTTTTTACATGAAAATCATTTAAAACAGTTACCGAACGTAACCGGAACGTCCCAATACTTTTCATGTGAAAATAAGGCTGACACGTTACGTAACAGTTACATGTCGCTAACTTGTTCTTTACACAGGCTACTGCTTTTGCAGCCAACTTCAAGTCTATTTATATAGTTTCGTAAGCATAACTGATAAAATTGTTTCTATTATTTTTTGCTGTAAGTAATAAATTATAAATATACTGAATTTGCAAACTAAAATGGATACATATATTGGAGGTGCTTTAATACAAAAGAGTTAACGAAACAAAATCAAAAAAAAAAAAACAAGTCTACAACATCAACAATGGCAGTCATATGTTCTTCAAATAGAAAAAAAAAACTGCAAGTGTGGTTTGTTGGCTACAAAACAAAAATAGTGTTGACAATATAACAAAATATGTAAAAGAAGTTAGTGCTATGAAATATTTTATTTTGTTTAAAAAAAAAATCGCAAAATGAAAGGCTATAATTCCATTAATAATCAAAAGGCGTTAAACTAATTTATTTATTTTTACGTTGTACTAATGCATTTTAAATAAGTAAAAGTAATTGTATATTTAAATAAAAATGCATTTGTATTATATGTTGCTGTCGTATTCAGAAAAATCAAGTAGCTGACTATACGACTACAAATGCTGCTGCCAGCAGTCGTCTATGTGTTTCATTCATGATGTTGCATTTTTTTGCGAGCAATACTTACATATATTCTAAATAAAGAAATAATAGTTCTTTTCATACTGCGAAATCTATACAAATATATGTACAAATACTATATGTCAAATTTCAAATTTGCAATAATTGATACATTTTTGAAAGAAAATTGTATAATATGAAATGTCTTTAATTTATTTCATAGAAAACAATTTTTTGAGGTGCGTGGATTTTCTATATTTACTGTTTTACTATTTTCGTAATGAGGTTAAATGAGTTAAAAAGAATTTAAAATATTTGAAAATATTAGGTGAGGATCCTCAAGATGTAATATACGATCGGTCTAAAACTTTTCACTTAGAGCCACAGTTAAATTCGAAGTTGATAGAAGTTATTCATCCCAATTATGAATATTCTCAAGGAATTTCTTTCTCACGGAAAATACATTTCTCGAGAAAAAAATTCCTCCAATTATAAATTCCGCGTGAACAAAAAATGATTAACTGGCATCATCGAATTTCGAAGCCACTTGCTTTGCTTATTGACAATTTATTTTCTATTTTTTGTGTGTGTGCAAACGACCCTACAATAAATGTCCCAATAAACATTTTTGTTTGCTATCAACTTGAGGTGCATTTGAGATCAAATACATTTCTCAAATCTCCAACGTTAATTCTCAAATGCCCTCAATAGTTCGAATATAGTCTTCTCAACTTAAAAGGCACATTTTTTATATGGCGATTTTCATAGTTATCAAATTGAGAAATTTGTGATTCTCAACTTGATAGCAAAGAAATATTTCCAATCGGTATCAAATGGAAGGTACGGAATTGCCATATTATACTAATTTTAGAAATGAAAACAATGTACTTTTTTTAATGTTTCAATTTAATTTCATTATATATTTAACATTACTATGTACATATTTAACATTAAATGTACATATTATGTACATTTTTTAAAATCTAGAATTAAAAATAAATGAATTAATTAGTTGTACATTTTTTGAAAAATTCGACAAAAAGCAGAAATAATTAAAAATATATCAATGATTTATTTGTACTTTTTTGGCATTTTTTAATTTAATTTATTATTTATGACATATTTAAATAATATCTCAGACTTAACACAAATCGTATTCAAGTTGAAAAAATGTTTGGTCTCAAGTGGAGAAAAGTGTTGGATATCCAATTGAGAGTAAAAATGTTTCTCAAAGATTGGAAAAAATGTTAAGTCTCAACTTGATGTCAAGTTGAAAGCAAACAAGGAGAAAAATTGTTCAACCCAAGTTGAGAATTACATTTGACATCAATTTAAGAACTTAATATTTCAATGCATACTGGGGAATGACCGAAACTAACACATAAACAGTTTTTTCCTATTTGAAAAACATATGACTGTCATTGTTGCTGTTGTAGAGTTGTTATACCCTCCACTCCAGTGTGCAGAGGGTATATATAAGTTTGTCATTCCGTTTGTAATAATTAGAAAAAAATTTTGGACCCCATAAAATTTATACATTTGTGATCCTTATAACAACCGGAGTTGATATAGCGATGTCCGTCTGTCCGTCTGTGGAAATCACGATGACGGCATCAATCCGGCAGCTAGGGTACTCGTTGACATAAAAATGATTCACTAACATCCTGAGAAGTTTGCTATTTAAAATCGTCCAAATCGGTCGATTAGGGCCCGAGATTTGAATGAAGAACTAAAAAAGTCTTGAAAAAAAAATAATTTTCTATGTTGTTCTTGTCACGATCACGCCCTCAATAGTGCAGCTACAGTGATCATTTTTAGTGAGAATGATTCACCAAATTCATGGAAAGATTTCTACTTCAAAAATCATTAAAATCGGTGGAACAGGTCCAGGGAAATCTCTGAAAAAGTAAAAAAAAAATGAAAAACATGATATTTCTATATTGTTCTTGTTGTTATTCTAAATGTTGCATTGTTTTCATAGCTGGACTTGTTGTTTTTGTGGTCGTTATGGTAATAATATAACAAAAACAAACCCTTTGTACATTTTTTTATCAACTCTGGTAGAAAAATTTTAAAGTTTCCATTGTTTTGGCATCACTAAAAAAATATGTTAGATCATTTCTGTCATTGCCACAAGCCTGCCTCCAAAATTTCAGATCGATTGGGTCACGGGAAAGTGGTTAAAATCGATCCAAAATTTTTTCGACAAGCAGACACTACGAGTTAATATAAAGGGAGTAAAAATTCACCAACATCTAAAGCAAATAATGCTAAAATACCTAGTTGTTAATAAAAAAAAACAATTGGGCAATTCACAATGGGTAATGTATCGTTTTTTCTCCTGTATCGTGTATCACTTTACAATAGTGTAAAACTGTTGTTGATAATTTTCACTGAAAAATCTGATACACGATCCAACTTCATTTGCTATGTTTAGTAAATGTTGTATATTGTATCATAACATATCAGTTCCAAGTGAATTCCAGTTTTTATGAAAAAGAAAAAACAAATACATAGAATATTATCAGCATAAATAATTATAAAATAAAATATGGCAAATAATGCAAATAACGCAAATACATCGATAAGTTTATTTATATAAAAATTAATGTTTATATTTTTAGTATGTATTTTCTCTTTCAGTACCAACCAAAACATTTAACATTTTTTTTTTCATTATAAATTAAAATGCAAGAGGTACGTAACTAAAACTCCAGGGTATATCTCACGACCAAAAAGCAAACACTGACAAGTGTTTTCTCTTATACAAAATAGCAGAAGCGACGAAGCGATCTTTCCTCGTTGGATCGAAAATTACTAAAGAAAGCGTTTTACAATATGAAAATACAACTGAGTGTTCACAACAAATGATTGTATTGTGTATTTCAATACAACATACAATGTACAACACCTGTTGTGAATTGCCCAAATGTAAATTTAGCAAAAAATTTATGTATTAATTTATTTAAAGAGAAAAACACAAAAATAACGTTTGATGTTGTATTTTTTGTGTGTAATATTTAAATATACATACATACACATATTAAATAATACAAATAATGTACATATATTATATATATGTATGTATGTATATTCATAGTAACTGCATGTTAGAAATAAATCGGTTATTTTATTTACATAAAAATCTGCAGTATTTTGTTGTGGGGAAAATACATTTCTTTTGTATTAACAGAGTGTCACTTCATTTTGCTCAGCGTGACTATGCCACAGTAGATGCCGGCATAATTTTTGTTTGTTCTAATTAGCTTTGCAATAGTTTTTTCTATTTTAACATGAATGTTAATATTTTCAACTAGATATCATACAGAACAATGTTAAGAGTATACACGGGTTGGTCTTTTATTTCATACGTTTTTTCATTATTCTTTTACAAATATGAACATAAGTTTTGCATATTACCCACCAATCTCACATCACACTGCAAGTTCGAAAAACTCAATACACTCACATTTTTTTTTACTAATACACACACATTTTCCGCAGTGGTCACACTAATGGCACCAAATTTTTCGTGCGAATAGTGGCAGACACTAACGATGATTAATGTTACCCTGTTATAAATTTAATGCAAATTTACTGGATTCTGTAAAATTGTAATTGAAGTTTTAACTTGTTAAATCTATTATAATGATTTATTTTTTGAAATGCGCATACAAAAACGCAAGTTTGTTAATTATAGAGCATAAATATTATTAACTATTATTAAAATAATACTAATAATAATAAATGTAAACATTTTCCCTCAAACATGTGCCTGTATAATAAACTTGGTAACTCTACTTAAAATAAAATAAGAGAGAGAAGTATACAAATTTTTTCAAGTTTACGCTTCGACAACATTTTAAAAATGAGATTGCAGTCAGATGTTTGAGCATAAAATTTAATGGCGATGGATTCGACTAATTCGAACAATTTTTCGTTGATAATACGTACACAACGATTTTACAATTTCAGTGTGATGTGAGATTGGGGGGTTAACTTTTTGTTGTCTTTACAAAATAGAGTTACCGAGTTCGTCAATGAGTTTTTTGCTTACAAAACAGTTCTTCTAGTGAAAATATTTTGCTTTAATTAAAAAACTTTTTTATATAAATAAAAAAATTAAATAGCATATTCAATTCATTATTTCATTTTCAAATAAATAAACAGAAATAGTAGTAAAAAAAATAAAGATATTAAACATAAACATAAAATCATCCTGTCAAACACGAAGTAATTTGTTTTTTTCTATTCTTGGTGTTTTTCGCTTATTTTGACAGAGATGCCACTCCTTTACAATTTAAATAAATAGAAAAACAGATTTGTCGATATTAATTTAAATTCAATGAATTTAAGAAAACCTCAAATGATATTTAAGAATTGCTAACATAAAAATTGTTACATAAGTAAACGTAATTTTATGAGAATGTTATTTTTTATATATAAATTTTCAAAATTTTTTTTGGATGAAAATTTGAAGTTTTTCAGAAAATAAAGATAACATTAAATTATTTTATTTAAAATGTTTGGGACTTTTCGTTTTTTGCGTTTTTCATCCCTAATTTGATTATTTATTATTATAAATTTATTCTCTATGTTTTCAAAATATGGCAATATTTTAAAAAAAAGTTGAGAGAGCTTTTTTTTTGGTTATTATTTTGTTACTCCATCCAACCTATATGGCCACAATGAAGAAATATTTGGCCAGTTAAAAGAAACTATACAGCCATCTCCAATTAGCACGATTTAATGCATATAGCCACTCTACACAACCATTACCTTTGCAATGGAGGTTAGGGCGAGCTATTTAATTAGCAAAAACTAAATTAAACGAGAAGTTATGTCATATAACCGGAAACGCATGCATATAGGTATATAACCAAAATGCATGCCGATCAGCAACCACGATGACCAAAAAGCAAACACCGAAATATATCCGAAATAATAGAAAAGAAGAAAACCAACCCAAAGAATTTGCTGAAATAATTTGGTATTAAGTTTAACAAACCGAAGTGGAGGGTATCAAAGATTCGGCACAGCCGAATTTAACACTCTTACTTGTTTTTATACTAATTTTGTAAGGACGGATATTAATCGTATAATACCTTAAATCTCATTAAAGCCAAACAAAATATTAAAATACGAACAAAGAAATCGGAAAAAAATGGTATTAAAAAAATCTTGATAGAAACGAGATAAAATTTAGCTAAACATTCTTAACTGAGCCTTCCGCAAAATTCAAATTCAAATTATTCAAATTATTTTTTATGTCAACCTCAAAATGCAACTGGGTTTTTCTTTTAAGAAGCCATAAATGGTTTTTGTATTGTCTGACTATTTTATGACTTTTTTATGATCTTGCAATTTTACCTTCATGCTGTCATTTTGTTGTTCTGTTATTATGAATTTTTTCTTTAGATTTTTTATGATAATCTCCAATATTGCAGAATATCTTGTCTGTCGTCATTGTATGTCTGGTCCTGCTTTGTATTTGCACCTACATTTTCTATATTTTCCTTTCTTTTATTTCTTATTTGGATCCTTGTTATGGTTCATTATTATGTTTAGAACATTAAAAAGTTGTTTGGGATTTATGACTTTGTTAAAAAAAAAAATTGATGGTTTGTCATAGAAAGGGCAAATTCGTTATAATTTAGAGGAAAGTGGCAATACAAGTCGTAACAATACGCCAGAAACAATAATAATTTGAGTATAAAGTTTGTTTTATGTTTATACAAATTTGTTTTTAAAAAAATCGGCAGAGAAAGAGAGAGAAAGAGAGAGAGAGAGCCAGAGAGACCAGAGAGAGAAAGACAGTTTCAAAGTCGTTTGTTTACTTTTAATGTTTCGCAAATAAAAAACACGTAAGAAAATTATGACCCGTCTAGAACGACCATACGATACCCTATACCATGCGTTTAGAGACCCTATCTTTAAAATAAGCATAAACCAAATTTGAGTGGCATTGTTATTATTGTTTTTGCCTTTGGATATGAAAAAGTTCATATCAGATGCTATATTTATATGGGGACTAGGTCGAAAAATAGACCGAACCTGACCATATAGTTTTACAAACCAACTATGAGAAAAATCTGTGCAACATTTTTGTTTTTTGATAAATTTAAGTGAAGATCGGGAATCAGCTTTATATGGAAGCTACGACTAAGGATTGTCCTATAGGATTTATTTTTGCGCTATTGATTACTGGATGCAATAAACATACACAAACCCAATTTGACCGAGATCTATCTGATAGTTTGGATATTATGGCAATTTAAATCGATCTCATAGAGGTAATTTGTATGGGGACTAGATTTTCACCAATTTCACAATTACAATAGCCGATTTTAGATTACTAGCGAGCCCAGCAGTCGAAGTTCGAGTGCAAGTTCTGGGAAATTTTATTTGTTCACTCAATTTTTTTTCTTTCAATGTTTTTTCAATCTATGAACATTAGGGTGGCCCTAAATAAAAAAAGTGTTCAAACTCTCGGTCTTACCGCCTAAGAATATGCGAATAGCAAAAAAAAAAAAACTGAGAAATACAAAGTTTTGGGTCAAACAAACAAAAATTTATAGGTACCTCAACGCGACTGAAAATTTCAAGTGTGTTTATTTGGGGAAAATATGAATTTTTTTCAGACTTTACGAAAATTTCGTTCTATAGTTTAATTTTTTCGACAAGTTGTTATATGAATCGCTATCAGTACTAAATTATCTCTTTAAAAGGCTATATAACTTCAAAATCGAATAAAAAATCGCCAATAAATAGCAAATGCCCCAGACCACTTTTGGGCCAAAAAAAAAACAAGGTCAAGAAATTTGACAGCATTTTTTCAACTTTAAGAAATTGAATAAAGACAACATTTTTTTCTGGTCACTATATCTAGGAGCACTCAGACAGGAAGTATTGTTTTATTATCACGTTTTTTACCTATTGCGAAATGAGACCAAAGATGGAAAATTTTTTTGATAAAATTTTGAAAACTCCTTTTTTAAATTTTAAAAAATTTTCTTAAACAAAATTTCAAAAAATGGTTCTACCACATTAAGGTTTCGTTGAGTATATATTATAAATTAACTGCGTGAATTTTTGAGTAAATTCCTCCGGCAGAATTTTTTGACAAGGATTTCATTTTTCGGGCTTCGAGAAAAATGGGATTTTGTGAAATATTCAGTATATGTAATCTTTCTATATTCTTTATATCAAAAATTAATCAGTTCTCTAGTTTTAAATACTATATTTTATCTTAGTAGCCTAGGGTTTCGGAAAAAAATAATTTGACCCCATTAACCCTTTCAGAATTGGGGTCACATATGATCCCAAGCCAATAAGAGACAATTTATATAAAAAATTCAAATATTTTGTAAGTGCTATGAATATGTAGACGCTTAAAATATAATAACCAAATGTGCAAGTCGTCCTTGCTAAAAATTTGGAATAAATCGAGTAAAGTTAACTCATTCCTTGCCGAAGCCAAACTTTGAATTTTGGCATTTTTAAAAAAAGTGAATACCTAAAAATAATTTGTGGTTCTAGTAGACTAGACGAAACACTTATTATTGGTTGGGAAATAAAATTCTGCTATATTTTGCGGAAACTTACCCAAAGATATATCACAATGGATTATTTTGATCCAAGGATTACTGAAGGGTTAAACAAAAAATAATTAAGCAAATTATATTTCTTAAATTCTAAATAGTGGTTTCATAGAGTTCACTAGAAAAACTCGTTTCTTCGGTAATCTTTACTTAAAAATATTTTAAAAACCAAAGCTGGCTTTGGCAAATATAGGTTAGTGTGCTGGGATTTATCCGAAATTTTGGGAACGGAATATCTACACATTTGGTTATAATATTTTAAGTTATGATTTTTAAAATACAACAGCACTTACAAAATATTTTACTTTTTTGAATAAATTGTCTTTTATTAGATTGGGGTCATATGTGACCCCAATTCCAAAAGGGATAATGGGGTCATATTACTTTTTTCCGAAACCCTGGACGATTGAGATAAAATATAGTATTTAAAAGTAGAGAACTGATTAATTTTTGATATAAAGAATTTAGAAAAAGTACATATTCTGAATATATCACAAAAATCCCATTTTTCTCGAAAACCGCAAAAATAAAATCTTGTCAAAAAAATTCTGGTAGAGGAATTTATTTAAAAACTCACACAGTTAATTTATAATATACATTTAACAAAACGTTAAAGTGCTAGATCCATTTTTTGAAATTTTGTTAAAGAAAATTTTTTAAAACTTAAAAAAGGAGTTTTCAAAATTTTATAAAATGTTTTCCATCTTTGGTCTCATTTCGCAATAGGTTAAAAACGGGGTATAAAATAAAACTTCATGTCTGAGTATTCCTAGATATATTGACCAGAAAAAAATGTTGGCTTTAATTAATTTCTTAAAGTTGAAAAAAATGCTCTCAAATTTCTTGACCTAGTTTTTTTTTGACACAAAAGTGGTCTGTGTCATTTGCTACTTCTTGGCGAGTTTTTATTCGATTTTGAAGTTTATAGCTTTTTAAACAGATAATTTTGTACTGATATCGATGCATATAACAACTTGTCGAAAAAATTAAACTATAGAACGAAATTTTCGTAAAATCTAAAAAAGTCATATTTTCCCCATATAAACACCCTTGAAATTTTCAGTCGCGCTGAGGCACCTCTAATTTTTTTTTATTGACCCAAAACTTTGTATTTCTCAGTTGAGACTCAGGTGAGACTTTAAATTCGAACGCTTTTTTCATCGTCCATATGATGAAGGGCCACCCTAATAGACATATATAAAAAAATTATGAATATTTAAATAGAAATCATTAAATTGTGAATTTTTAATTATAACTCATTAAATTTCATTATAAATATTTGATGAACACACAGAAGAAATATAAATGGGATTGTTAATAAATAATTTTGTAGGAGATTCAATTCAGAATTCAACACAGGGCGATTAAAATGTACTGTTGTTTAAAACCATCAATAATAAATGCACAGGGAATGAATTGTGAATTGCCTGAAATTCATTAGCAATCCTTTAGAGCACTTTTTAAGCAATATGCGGGCACGGAGGAGTGTGAAAATTGGTATAGTTATAGTTCATATGGAGGAGAAGCTGAGAATGATAACATAGAATGATATATGACAAAAATGAATCAACTACTAGATGACAAAAATACATATAAGACGATGAGAGAGGATCCTACACGAAAATTACAAACTAAAAATAACAACATAATCAACGATTTACATAAATCAAAATTCATATATACCCGGGAAAAAAACCAACTTCATAGTTCAGCAGCCCAAGCACCAAAATTATACGGACTTCCAAAAATACACAAGGATGGTACACCATTAAGGCCAATATCGGCGTCGCAGAAGGTCCCATGTTACAATTTAGCGAAGTATATAGGAAAAATTTTACAAAATATGGTCTCCGATGAATACAATATTAAACATGCCTACCAACTAAAACAAAAACTTTCCAACATCACACTAGACGATAACGAGGTTCTTATATCCTATGATGTTATTGCGCTTTTCACCAACATTCCAATATACACGGCGGTAAATATAATTATGAAAAAGTGGGACATTATAAAGGAAAAAACGAACATTCCAAAAACACAGTTCCTTAAAATATTACAATTTTGTCTAAAATACAATAATTATTTCAAATTCGAAGATAAAATGTACATTCAAACTTTTGGCATGCCTATGGGAATCCCACTATCACCAACAATTGCAAATATAGTATTAGATGATCTGCTAGATGAAACTAAAAAATAATTAAATACAGAAAACATAGAAGTAAAAATAATACTAAAATACGTAGATGACTTTTTCGCAATAATTAAAAAAGATGACAACACCAAAAGTCTAGAACTTCTCAACAAATATCACAAACAAACTTAAATTCACTTCGGAAATGGAGAAAAATAATCATTTACCATTCTTAGGCGTAAAACTTCACCGAAAAGAAAACAAAATTGCTTTTGACTGGTACAAAAAACATTTAGCTTCAGGGCGAATTATCAATTTCCATTCCACACAACCTAAGAAAATGGTTATTAACACTGCCAACAACTATAGAAAAAATTTTAACAATCAGCGATCCTGAGTTTAAAAGAAAAAATATTGAAATAATAAAAGAAACTTTATCTAAAAACAGTTTTCCAAAACAAACAATTTACACACTTATACAAAATTACACCTGCCCGAAAAATAAAAATCAAACAAAAAATCATCAAGATGACAACCCAGAATTAAAAAGTTATTTCTCAGTTAACTTTATTCCGTCGCTCACAGACACAAAAACAATGAGAGCGATCATACCAAATACAAACACACAATTTGCTCACAAATCAAACACCACACTACGAACTCTTTATCCAACACAAAAGGGAAAACAGCGAAAATGGAACAGAGCAGCGTTGTGTATCAAATTTCGTGTAAGGGGAATGAAGAAAACGGGGAGCAGTGGAATATGTTTTATATTGGACAAACAAAAAGAACCGCGGAACCGCCTTTTGGGATATTTATTTAATTAATACTGGACGACCATTTCCGATGTCAATTATAATTGTTAAATAATTTCCAAAATAATAAAAAACAAGTGAGAAAATTATAGTCGGTCGAGACCGACTATATGATACCCTATACCATGCGTTTAGAGACCCTATCTCTTAGGCCAAACTAACTGGATATAGAAAATAAGCATAAACCATATTTGAATGGGATTTTTATTAATTTTTTTGGCTGCAGATATGAAAAATTTCATATCGGATGATATATCTATATGGGGACTAGGCCCAAAAATGGAACGATCCTGACTATGTTTGGTAAAGTCTCTTGTATTTTGCAAAAATATATACAAACAAAATTTGAGAAGAATCTGTGCAATATTTTTGTTTTTTGATAGATTTAAGTGAAGATCGGGAAGCAGCCCCATATATGACTAAGAGTTGTCCCAGGGATCATTTTTAGACTACTCATTAATGGATGTAATAAACGTATACAAACCCGATTTGAGTAAGATCTATATGACAATTTGGATCTTATGGCAATTTATGTCGATTTCATAGGGGTCATTTGTATGGGGGCTAGGTCTGAACATGGACCGATTCTCACCAATTTCAAAAGCGTTCATCCCATGGCCGATAAAAGATCAAATACCAAATTTCATCAAAATATATTCATATTTGCGACCTGCAGTTTGATTACAAGCTTTACATGGACACACAGACGGGCGGACGGACATCGTTAAATCGAATCAGATAGTGACTTTGAATCGATCGGTATAAAGAAATTATACTCTATACCACTATGTGGTTTGGGTATAATGACTTTGTGCTGCTGTTTGTAACAACCAAAAATATTTGACCTACACCCATCTTTAGTTATACCGATCGAATCAGAATCACTATCTGATTCGATTTAACGATGTCCGTCCGTCCGTCCGTCCGTCTGTCTGTGTGTCCATGTAAAGCTTGTAATCAAACTGCAGGTCGCAAATATGAATATATTTTGACGAAATTTGGTATTTAATATTTTATCGGCCATGGGATGAACGCTATTGAAATTGGTGAGAATCGGTCCATGTTCAGACCTAGCCCCCATACAAATGACCTCTATAAAATCAACATATATTGCCATAAGATCCAAATTATCATACAAATCTTAGTCAAATAGGGTTTGTATGTATATGTATATTACATCAATTAATCAGTAGTCCAAAAATGATTGGACAACTCTTAGTCATAGGCTGCTTATAGAGCTGCTTCCCGATCTTCACTTAAATTTATCAAAAAACAAAAATATTGCACTGATTCTTCTCAAATTTTGTTTGTATATATTTTTCCAAAATACAAGAGACCTTACCAAACATCGTCAGGACCGGTCCATTTTTGGGCCTAGTCCCCATATAGATATAACATCCGATATGAAATTTTTCATATCTGCAGCCAAAAAAATTAAGAAAAATCCCACTCAAATTTGGTTTATGCTTATTTTCTATATCCAGTTAGTTGGGTCTGAGAGATAGGGTCTCTAAACGCATGGTATAGGGTATCATATAGTCGGTCTAGACCGACTATAATTTTCTTACTTGTTAACCCTGAAGAAGTCGGCATAGACCGACGAAACGTTGGGAAACCTATGAAATAAACTTCGTTTTATTTGCATATTCAAAATCGACCAGTAAGCTCGAAACAACAATAAATACATAAAAAATTATTGTATCTGGTCAAATAACAAAAACGATAAAATATATGTTTAATCCGTCTTAAAAATATATTAAATTAATTAAAATAAAATATTTACAATAATTCTTTACGCCCTGTTAATGCGAATGATTTAACTTTTATATCATACGCCCTATGTTGAATTATCAATTGCTTAAATTGATTAGCATGCCTGTAGGCTCATTTAAATATTCATTTTTTTTAAACATTGAAAAAAAAATTGTATGAAAAAATAACATTTCCTAGAATCTGCTCTTGAATTTGGAGTGCTGGGCTATACTAGCTTATCATAAGTATTTTATTTTATTTAATATAATATATTTTTAACACATATTATACATACATTTTACCATTCTGCACTTCTCCTCCATATGAACTATAACTAAGCCACATTTCACACTCCACCGTGAGAGCATTTAGCTTAAAAACTGGATGAAAGATTTACCTTCACGAATTAATATATAGATACACCAAATTTCATCAAAATATATTCATATTTGATTGAAAGGTTTGCATGGACACACTAACGGACAGACGGACATCGCTAAATCGACTCAGAAAGTGATTCTGCGTCGATTGTTATAATAAAATATTGGTCTAGGTTAAATATTTTTGGTAGTTACAAACATCAGCACAAAGCCATGCATGATACCCTGACCACATAGTGGTATAGGGTATAAAAATAAATTAGGTGCCGAATCTGTATGTATGGCAGTTAACCCATGAATTTGATTATTTGCCAGATAACTAGGTAGTACTTTGTGTCAGCCGATTTTGAGAGAGCTCGCCTAGTCATAATAATAGATGTGCGTGTGTTCGTTTTCCTTATTTTTCCGAAAACTTTTGGTTAGCAAATGCTTCGTATAGGAATGATTGTTGTTGGCTCATCTTGGGAAACCCATGCACTCGACTGTTAGTTGCTCTCGGGGACCAAGGCATATGATCGTGATTCGATTGCAATAAGGATTTTATGTCGGATCCAAATTTTGTTAACGACCACATTAACTTGGCTGACACCATCTAATAAGTCAGATCAATAAGTTCGATAATATGTGGAGGAAAAATCCACGATATAGTCTTGACTGATCGGAGGGTGGAAGAAAACGACATTATTAATGTCATTTTAATATCGTAATGCTCTGTGATTTCGATTTTAAATGAACACTTGGCTTTTATAAAGTTGTGTGAAAGAAATATGGCCTTTACGCACAATTGACCATAAAGACAATCCTAAGACAACTTCAAGGGTTTGTGTGGCATTGTTCATCTGCAATAGGCATCAGTTTTTGGACCGTTACATAACGGTGGATAAAACATAGATGCATTAAAATACATCGGCGATTAAAGCGGTGTCGAAGGGGAAAAACAATAAACACTGAATATTATGGCGATTGCTTTTCATCCAGACAATACACATGCGTGTGGGAGGTCGTTTCACCAAAAAACGATATATTTCGATTTTTGCAACTCTCAATCCGGAATATAAATTCCTAAAGATTTTTGGAAATTTCTTCAGGTTTTCCATAAATTGTTATATCCTCCACACCACTGTTGCAGAGGTTATATATTAGTTTGCAACGCATCGAAAAACTCGTTTCCGACCCCATAAAGTATGTACAATATATAATCTTGATCCTCATAAAACTCGAGTCAAAGTAGCGATGTCCGTCTGGCTGTCTGTCTGACTTTTAAAATCACGCTCATTCACAAAATATAACATATGCCTGGGTACAATTAAGACAATATCGTTTTTCATTATTTCGAACAGGTTGATATTTAAAATGGGGTAAATCGGGCATCACTGTGTGAAGATATGACCTAAAAAATGCTAAAAATTCACTTGTAATAATTTTGTATTACGTCTACCAAATTGTTCACTTTTTAAATATCTTGTTTATATTTGTTATAAATAGTGCAATTTGTTCAGATATTAATGTACATGGTAAACCCAGATGAAGGGTATCAAAAAGAAATATACATTATTCATTCGAAAATTAAATCCGTTGGATAAGCCTTTAAGATACCCTTCATTGTAAACCAATTTGTCTCTTGACACATTATGGAAATTAACATTTCTTACTCCATTACACTCCCACTAAATATGAATATATTCAATTTCATGATTGCGTTTAAATTAAAGGTATTTCTAAGACCAATTTTTCAACAAATTGAGGTTCGAACTTGGGAAATACTTTATTTTTAATTTGAAGGTCATCAAAGTGCCTGTTAAACTAATAATTTTTACCCCGAACAATTTTTATTAGAAGGATAGAAGTCTTTGAAAGTGATTTATTTGGTTTTGTAAAAAGAAAACATGAGCGAAAAGAAATAAAAATTTTTATAACCTAATTTTTTGTATAAAATCGACCTACAAAAAAAAAAAAAACAAAAAAAAACTCATAATCCGATTTAAGGGTTCCATGAATCAAACAAACTTATTTAGTGAAACGGGCTGGTATGTGGTCGAAATGGTAAAATTGCATGAATTGCTATCTTATCCACCATACTCTCCGGATTTAAGCCCCTATTTTCTATTTCCAAATTGAAAGAAATAACTTAGCGGAGTTATTTAGGTCCTATGAAATCATTGATTAAACATTAAGACTTTTTTTGAGGACCTTGAGAAATCCTACTGATTGGAAAGGTTAAAAACCCGTTGCCCGTTGGAGAAACTGTAATAAGCTTGATTAAGAAATACTTATTTATTTTTTGCTAAAAGAATTATTTTTCATTTAAAAAGTCATAATCCGCCCTCGTAATTTATGATTTACTTGACTTATTTTAAAAGCTCAGTGTTTTGGCTTTTTTGAAACATAGAAATTTCACCTTGGTCAATATTCGTCTTTCGAATTTGTTTGGTTACTAACCAAACAAAATTTTAGGAAATAATTAATTGATCATT
This sequence comes from Cordilura impudica, assembly GCA_963682025.1. Taxonomy (NCBI): domain Eukaryota; kingdom Metazoa; phylum Arthropoda; class Insecta; order Diptera; family Scathophagidae; genus Cordilura; species Cordilura impudica. Next base: position 198,675,151 of record OY821520.1, on the reverse strand, counting down.
ATTTCAGCTGTAATCCATCCATCATCACATATGGTGAAAGAAAAGCTTGGCTATTTCAAAAACCAACTTATAAATTTTATCTTAACCATATGACTTGTGAAATTCTGGCGAAAAACTATGAATAAATTATACGGCCATAAAAATGTCCATCTTATCCTTATTTAAGATCAAGGAAAACCACACAAGCATAAAGTTTTCCCTACCTTAATAACTATAAGGAAATATAAACATATGTAAGGATATTGTTTGAACAATTGATAAACAGTTTATTTTAAGTTTTTTATGTAAATTTTCAACAACTAAAGAAACAAACTGAAACAAAAAAGGGGTGGTTTCAAGTGACCAAAGTGTAGCTTAGAAAATCTACACGCTACACGATGAGGGTTTATTACAATACGAATGCCATGAAATTAACTCCCTCTATGAGGACATTAGCCGAACAAGAGTACTTGATTAGTGGACTTGATTAGTGGTCGTGTGCCGGCCTGATAAAAAAAAAGGTTGAACTAATAAAAATTATTGTAATTAATGCAAATTACTGAAAGTGTGCAGGCTGCTTCTTTGTGGGATTGCTTTGCATTTGAGTGACCATCATTATTATACAGGAGTTATATGGTGGCTCTGTTAGTACCGAAATTAGAAGGTGTTATATTGCAAAAATAATTGTATCAGCATGACCACAATAACAATTACATTAAGAGGAGAAAATTTTTTTATAATAATGGAAATTAGAGCAATTGTTGTAGGTGCAAATATGGGTGTTAGAAATCTCATAATTATTAGCTGTCCTAACAAAACATTTAGCAATTAAGAATTTGTAAATCATTTTTTGTAAATCATTACTGCGCTAATATTAGTTATGCATGATAACGAATTTTATGAGGACTAAGACTATATTATAACTGTACTTTTCGTTGGAAATTCCAGAAATTCCGCTACCTTAACTAAATTGACGAAAAAATCGCATGTAACATTTGACCTTAATGTCATTTTAAAACCACATATAACATTATCACTGCCAAAACATAAATCTCCAGGATGAATGATTAATGATGGTTTTGAATTGATAGCCTCAATCGATGACACAAGCATTTTATCACCATTACTCTGCACTCTTTTAAAATGACAACGTTGAGTTTCAAAATAGATTTTTTGTACTCATAATCAATCATCTATTTTTTCACCCGTTTTTTCTTTGATTGCCTAAAATTGTGGCCATTCATTTTTTGGTGTGGAAAAATTTCAATGATATTCTTATATATTCACTGGATTTTATTAATCGAAGTAAGAACAGTTTTACCGAATAAGATTGACAAACAGCGGTTAAACACAGAAAAAGTGTTTACGAATTGGTTACTATAATATGGATTACTATTCTAGTAAGCTAAAGAAAATTTCGGAGATTTCTTTAACTTTATGAAACTGTAAAAGAATAGTAGAAAATTAATATAAAATCATTGTTTATTTATTTTATTTGAATATATTTATAAAATTTATTTATTCTCTTTTTTATATTTTTAATTTTTCTTTAACTTATTTTATTTTACTCAATTTTATAATATTTTATTTATTTAAATTTATTTTATTTTACTTTTGTTTGTTATACCCTCCACACGTCAATGGCGTCCGTTTGTAACGCATCGAAAAACTAATTTTCGACCCCATAAAGTATATATATTCTTGATCCTTATCACAGCTCGAGTCGATATAGCGATGTCCGTCTGTCCGTCTGTCCGTCTGTCTGTTGAAATCTCGCTCATTCACAAAAAAAGCCATATAACTGGATAAGGCTACAATGATATCATTTGCCATAATTCCCAGCAGGTTGGTATTGAAAATTGGCTAAATCGGGCATCATCGTGATTAGATACGAGCAAAAATATGTAGATACCTCTAAAAAAAACATAAAACCCAGTGTGTTTGTTGTAACAGTTTAGTGGTTGAACATTATAATTGTACAACAACATAAAAAAATGCCCCAAAAAAATTATGCATATACATATATTAACAATACCAAGAACACAATAACATAGCTCATGTTAGTAGTATTGCCACATATTTTCTTATCGTTATCACGTTATAATAAAAAAAAAATCGCCAATATGAAAGAAAAAATGAAAACGAAAAATGAAAAATGTAAAATGAAAATGGAAAATGGAGAATGGAAAATGGAAAATGAAAAATGAAGAATGAAAAACAGAAAATGGAAAATGGAAAATGTAAAATGTAAAATGTAAAATGTAAAATGTAAAATGTAAAATGTAAAATGTAAAATGTAAAATGTAAAATGTAAAATGTAAAATGTAAAATGTAAAATGTAAAATGTAAAATGTAAAATGTAAAATGTAAAATGTAAAATGTAAAATGTAAAATGTAAAATGTAAAATGTAAAATGTAAAATGTAAAATGTAAAATGTAAAATGTAAAATGTAAAATGTAAAATGTAAAATGTAAAATGTAAAATGTAAAATGTAAAATGTAAAATGTAAAATGTAAAATGTAAAATGTAAAATGTAAAATGTAAAATGTAAAATGTAAAATGTAAAATGTAAAATGTAAAATGTAAAATGTAAAATGTAAAATGTAAAATGTAAAATGTAAAATGTAAAATGTAAAATGTAAAATGTAAAATGTAAAATGTAAAATGTAAAATGTAAAATGTAAAATGTAAAATGTAAAATGTAAAATGTAAAATGTAAAATGTAAAATGTAAAATGTCAAATGTAAAATGTAAAATGTAAAATGTAAAATGTAAAATGTAAAATGTAAAATGTAAAATGTAAAATGTAAAATGTAAAATGTAAAATGTAAAATGTAAAATGAAAAATGTAAAATGTAAAATGCAAAATGTAAAATGTAAAATGTAAAATGTAAAATGTAAAATGTAAAATGTAAAATGTAAAATGTAAAATGTAAAATGTAAAATGTAAAATGTAAAATGTAAAATGTAAAATGTAAAATGTAAAATGTAAAATGTAAAATGTAAAATGTAAAATGTAAAATGTAAAATGTAAAATGTAAAATGTAAAATGTAAAATGTAAAATGTAAAATGTAAAATGTAAAATGTAAAATGTCAAATGTAAAATGTAAAATGTAAAATGTAAAATGTAAAATGTAAAATGTAAAATGTAAAATGTAAAATGTAAAATGTAAAATGAAAAATGTAAAATGTAAAATGTAAAATGTAAAATGTAAAATGTAAAATGTAAAATGTAAAATGTAAAATGTAAAATGTAAAATGTAAAATGTAAAATGTAAAATGTAAAATGTAAAATGTAAAATGTAAAATGTAAAATGTAAAATGTAAAATGTAAAATGTAAAATTAAAATGTAAAATGTAAAATGTAAATGTAAAATGTAAAATGTAAAATGTAAAATGTAAAATGTAAAATGTAAAATGTAAAATGTAAAACTGTAAAATGTAAAATGTAAAATGTAAAAATGTAAAATGTAAAATGTAAATGTAAAATGTAAAATTTAAACTGTAAAATGTAAAATGTAAAATGTAAAATGTAAAATGTAAAATGTAAATGTAAAATGTTAAATGTAAAATGTAAAATGTAAAATGTAAAATTTAAAATGTAAAATGTAAAATGTAAAATGTAAAATGTAAAATGTAAAATGTAAAATGTAAAATGTAAAATGTAAAATGTAAAATGTAAAAGTGTAAAATGTAAAATGTAAAATGTAAAATGTAAAATGTAAAATGTAAAATGTAAAATGTAAAATGTAAAATGTAAAATGTAAATGTAAAATGTAAAATGTAAAATGTAAAATGTAAAATGTAAAATGTAAAATGTAAAAGGTAAAATGTAAAATGTAAAATGTAAAATGTAAAATGTAAAATGTAAAATGTAAAATGTAAATGTAAAATGTAAAATGTAAAATGTAAAATGTAAAATGTAAAATGTAAAATGTAAAATGTAAAATGTAAAATGTAAAATGTAAAATGTAAATGTAAAATGTAAAATGTAAAATGTAAAATGTAAAATGTAAAAATGTAAAATGTAAATGTAAAATGTAAAATGTAAAATGTGAAATGTAAAATGTAAAATGTAAAATGTAAAATGTAAAATGTAAAATGTAAAATGTAAAATGTAAAATGTAAAATGTAAAATGTAAAATGTAAAATGTAAAATGTAAAATGTAAAAGTGTAAAATGTAAAATGTAAAATGTAAAATGTAAAATGTAAAATGTAAAATGTAAAATGTAAAATGTAAAATGTAAAATGTAAAATGTAAAATGTAAAATGTAAAATGTAAAATGTAAAATGTAAAATGTAAAATGTAAAATGTAAAATGCAAAATGTAAAATTTAAACTGTAAAATGTAAAATGTAAAATGTAAAATGTAAAATGTAAAATGTAAAATGTAAAATGTTAAATGTAAAATGTAAAATGTAAAATGTAAAATTAAAATGTAAAATGTAAAATGTAAAATGTAAAATGTAAAATGTAAAATGTAAAATGTAAAATGTAAAATGTAAAATGTAAAATGTAAAAATGTAAAATGTAAAATGTAAAATGTAAAATGTAAAATGTAAAATGTAAAATGTAAAATGTAAAATGTAAAATGTAAAATGTAAAGTGTAAAATGTAAAATGTAAAATGTAAAATGTAAAATGTAAAATGTAAAATGTAAAATGTAAAATGTAAAATGTAAAATGTAAAATGTAAAATGTAAAATGTAAAATGTAAAATGTAAAATGTAAAATGTAAAATGTAAAATGTAAAATGTAAAATGTAAAATGTAAAATGTAAAATGTAAAATGTAAAATGTAAAATGTAAAATGTAAAATGTAAAATGTAAAATGTAAAATGTAAATGTAAATTGTAAATGTAAAATGTAAAATGTAAAATGTAAAATGTAAAATGTAAAATGTAAAATGTAAAATGTAAATGTAAAATGTAAAATGTAAAATGTAAAATGTAAAAAAATGTAAAATGTAAAATGTAAAATGTAAAATGTAAAATGTAAAATGTAAAATGTAAAATGTAAAATGTAAAAGTAAAATGTAAAATGTAAAATGTAAAATGTAAAATGTAAAATGTAAAATGTAAAATGTAAAATGTAAATGTAAAATGTAAAATGTAAAATGTAAAATGTAAAATGTAAAATGTAAATGTAAAATGTAAAATGTAAAATGTAAAATGTAAAATGTAAAATGTAAAAAGTAAAATGTAAAATGTAAAATGTAAAATGTAAAATGTAAAATGTAAAATGTAAACTGTAAAATGTAAAATGTAAAATGTAAAATGTAAAATGTAAAATGTAAAATGTAAAATGTAAAAGTAAAATGTAAAATGTAAAATGTAAAATGTAAAATGTAAAATGTAAAATGTAAAATGTAAAATGTAAAATGTAAAATGTAAAATGTAAAATGTAAAATGTAAAATGTAAAATGTAAAATGTAAAATGTAAAATGTAAAATGTAAAATGTAAAATGTAAAATGTAAAATGTAAAATGTAAAATGTAAAATGTAAAGTAAAATGTAAAATGTAAAATGTAAAATGTAAAATGTAAAATGTAAAATGTAAAATGTAAAATGTAAAATGTAAAATGTAAAATGTAAAATGTAAAATGTAAAATGTAAAATGTAAAATGTAAAATGTAAAATGTAAAATGTAAAATGTAAAATGTAAAATGTAAAATATAAAATGATAAAATGTAAAATGTAAAATGTAAAATGTAAAATGTAAAATGTAAAATGTAAAAATTATAAAATGTAAAATGTAAAATGTAAAATGTAAAATGTAAAATGTAAAATGTAAAATGCAAAATGTAAATTTAAAATGTAAAATGTAAAATGTAAAATGTAAAATGTAAAATGTAAAATGTAAAATGTAAAATGTAAAATGTAAAATGTAAAATGTAAAATGTAAAATGTAAATGTAAAATGTAAAATGTAAAATGTAAAAATGTAAAATGTAAAATGTAAAATGTAAAATGTAAAATGTAAAATGTAAAATGTAAAATGTAAAATGTAAAATGTAAAATGTAAAATGTAAAATGTAAAATGTAAAATGTAAAATGTAAAATGTAAAATGTAAAATGTAAAATGTAAAATGTAAAATGTAAAATGTAAAATGTAAAATGTAAAATGTAAAATGTAAAATGTAAAATGTAAAATGTAAAATGTAAAATGTAAAATGTAAAATGTAAAATGTAAAATGTAAAATGTAAAATGTAAAATGTAAAATGTAAAATGTAAAATGTAAAATGTAAAAATAAAATGTAAAATGTAAAATGTAAAATGTAAAATGTAAAATGTAAAATGTAAAATGTAAAATGTAAAATGTAAAATGTAAAATGTAAAATGTAAAATGTAAAATGTAAAATGTAAAATGTAAAATGTAAAATGTAAAATGTAAAATGTAAAATGTAAAATGTAAAATCATCAACATTAAATCCTATTTAGAAAATCGTTGCTGAAACCAAACATACACTTACGACACAAGTATACAACTAACAAAAGGACATCTGTACCAATGTAACATCCGATTAAAATGTTGACAAGGCTCAGACTTTTAAGAAAACAGAACAAAACAACAAAAAAGATTTCTAGATCTTTTAACAAATAAACTGTATATATAATTTAAAAAATAATACACGAAATTTGTAAGATAAGATAAAGTAAATTTGCATAACAAATTGTATTTCAAATGTAAATGTCATATTTGTCATTGAACTGCACAACATCATTATTCATTTCATTTTTTTCAAATATTGGAAGATCAAAAGGGTTGTAAATATTTCTTCTTTCTACTTTCTTTAAATGAGTTTGAAGGAAAAGTTGTTAGGTTTTCGGGTTAGTAGCGTAGGTGCTGACAATTAAACATAAATGTTTAAACGTTATTATTTTTTAGAGAGGGGAAATTTTCTTTCTGTATAATTTACATTTTTATTGTTTTCTTGTTATTTCAACTTAAGCGTTTTAGGCAAATTTAAAGGAATGCCATATGGTTATGATGTTCTTTTTAGTTTGTTCTCATACAGTTGCACGCGTGCTGTCATCATTTTATTTTTTATAGTTTGATAGTTTTTCAACTCCCTGTTTAACCGGAGTTTAAACAAGACAATTTGGTTACGCTTACTTGGATTTATAATTGAATTTTGTTTTTTTTTTTTGTTCAGTTTTAAATGTTTTTTTTTTTTTTTTGTTGTCTTTTCATGGTAAGAATTTCAAATAATTAATATTGGAAGGTGGTTTTGAATTGTTATAATACTTAACGCTTAGATTAAAATCGTTTAGTTTGTTATGAAATGAAAGGTATACAGTGGCACCTTATGGTAATCTTTAAGTGGCAACTTCATGGTTATAGTAAAAACCGCCCTCATTTTACATTAACAGTTAAATAATGTTGGATATATGCTTTTTGCTGTGTGGAAATTTGAAGCTCGACTAGTAACTATTTAAATTTTAAAGCAAGAAAAGTTTATTGGGAAGAAAACAAATTTTAATGGTTTGTATAATTTCTGGTCGAAATAAAAATGTAAAAATTTAAGGAAAAAATATCTTTTAGGTTAGAAAATATGTTTAAATAGGTTTTAGGGGTTAAAAAAAATAATATAAAAATTATTAAATCTGAAATTAAATTTTTTCATATTAAATAAAAAATATAAAAAGGAAATTTTTTGATATTAAAACCTTTTTAAGGAAAAAAAATTTTGAGGAGGAAAAGTAATTTTATGCCGTTTTCTTTCCTGGTAAAAAAATGCCCATTTAGTTACAGAATTCAACAGGATGAAGTCACTGGCTTATGCTGATAAACCATACGGTCAGCTCTAATAAGTGTCCCAAAATTGGACGTCTAAAATGCGCTTGGTCAAGAACAGCCGCTGTCGCCATGTGCTCGAAATCATTTGCAAGTTTTAGTGCCAAGTATACAGATTTCTAACAAAAAAAATTTTTGGCATTAATATTTAATCTATTGTGTTATTTTTTACAATTTAAAGTTCTATTGGGCTTAAAAGACACCCTTTACTAAAATTTGATTTATTCTTATTTTCTATATCCAGTTATTGCTTCAGTAAACTTGTATCCAAGACCCTCTCTTAAAACGTTTGGTAGAGGATATGGTGTAGTCGCTCTAGCGCAGGGATGCAAAGACTTTTCAGTCTGCGAGCGAAATTTTTTAAATGACATGTCCTTGCGGGCCACAATGCAATTTGTAAAATTTTATCAAAATTTCTGATAAATAAAAAAATTTGAATACATTTTTATCAGTCTTTAGCTTACCTTCGTTGCTGACGGTCGATTTGCTATTCTCTAACCATTGTTGTTTATATTTTTTTTTTCTTTTTGCAACTGTACTTTTGATATTAAACAAACAATTATTGTTGTTATATTTTACACACATTCTACATTGTGTAAAATTGTATGTGACTGATTAAATGAATTCTAAGAAACGAGGAGTATTTTGGGGTAATAATTGGAACCAAAGTTATATTAGATAATATGTGCAATACACACAAGCTTTAAAAAAAAACTTAAAGAAGCCAAGCTAAAATTCTATACTCATCAATTTAAAGACGAAAAGAAATTTAAAAAAAGTAAGTAATTACAGTCGGTCTAGACCGACTATACGATACCCTATACCATGCGTTTAGAGACCCTATTTCTTAGGCCAAACTAACTGGATATAGAAAATAAGATAAACCAAATTTGAGTGGGATTTTTATTATTTTTTTTGGCTGCAGATATGAAAAAGTTCATATCGGATGCTATATCTATATGGGCACTAGGCCTAAAATTGACCCATCCTGATCATGTTTGGTAAGGACTCTTGTATTTTACAAAAATATATACAAACAAAATTTTAAAAGAATCAGTGCAATATTTCTGTCTTTTTTAGATTTATGGCCGATAAAAACTTATATACCAAATTTCATCAAATTATACTCATATTTGCGACCTGCAGTTTGATTACAAGGTTTACATGGACACACGACGGACGGACGGACGGACGGACGGACGGACACACGGACGGACATCGTTAAATCGAATCAGATAGTGATTCTGATTCGATCAGTATAATAAAAGATGGGTCTAGGTCAAATATTTTTGGTAGTTACAAACAGCAGCACAAAGTCATTATACCCAAACCACATAGTGGTATAGGGTATAATAATGTTACTTTTTGAGAATATTTCAATATCGTTAAATATTAATGGGCGATTAACAATTTTTACGTCGGCATACTGTCCTAAGTACAACAATAAACTTAGAGGGGATCTAGACAAATTAACTAATATCCCTACTGACTTTTTCATTTTTGGAGATCTTAATGCACGTCACACCAGCTGGAACTGTTTTGACAACAATACTTCAGGTAATGTTCTTTATCAACATCAATTACAGTCTAACTATTACATTTATTATCCACATGATTTCACACGTTTTGGTCAATCTACCAACTAAACCCAGCCCTCTATAGTTGACATAGTTTTGTCAAACTCCAATTTAAATATGACCAATTTAGAAACGCATCCAAGCAGACTGAATTCAGATCACGTCCCTCTCACTTGCACTAGAAATGTTGCGAATTCAATAAAAATGACATCATTATATCACTTAGCTAATTAGAATGAAATACGCTCTTGGGTTATAAACGAAATTAACAGTCGTGGGCTGAACAATGTGTGTATAAACTCTTTAAATATAGAAAACGCTTTGGAGAGCTTAACCGAAATAATAAATGGTGCTTATAATAAAGTTCCAACCAAACGTCTCAATCTATGGTGCAGAAAAATATCCCCAATAAGTGAATCCTTAATAATACAACGTAGAATTTATAGGCGACAACTTCAAAGGTGTGCAGACCAAGCTAGAAGACGTACGCTATCATCTATTTTAAAACATATGAATAGGTTAATAAATTTTCATCTAAATCAAGATAGAAATAAAAACTGGTTCAATTTTATTGCCACCTTATCGCATGGAAGTAAAAATTGTTGGAAAATTACTAAATCCATAAGGGGAAATCGTCCTCTTTTAGGAAAGCTTAATGTAAATGATGTTGAATTATGTGACAATGAAAGTAAAGCAAATGCCATTGCTGAAGTTTTTGAAGAGTACCATAAAGTTTCACTCCATAACACCTCGACCATGGAAATAGTAGTAAATAATAATATTGAAACCACTAATAGAAATATTAAAGATGAAATTAATAATACTGTTTTGACCAATGTATCGGAAATTAAAGACATTATAATTCATCTCAAGCATAATAAAGCTCCTGGGCTAGATGGAATTAATACCATCATGATGAAAAAAATGCCCGAAGAACTCTACAATGTTTTGTGTAGGGTTTTTGTATAAAATGGGATATTTCCCCAATCTGTCAAAAAAGCTAGGGTGATTCCCATACATAAAAAAGGAAAAAATCCTTAATTACCTTCAAGCTTTAGGCCAATAAGTATTCTCAATGTTCTAGACAAAATATTTGAAAAAATATTCAAAACGTTTAAAGGATTTTACTGAGGAAAATTGTATTATTAAAACTGAGCAATTTGGCTTTTAAGAGAATTGTTAATATAATTGAGTCTCATAAACTTGCAAGAAAAAGCACTGGAATAGTTTTCCACGACATCGAAAAAGCTTTTGATTCGATTTGGCATAATGCCGTAATTTATAAATTAAATCAGTTTGGCTATCCATTGTATATACAACAAGTAAGACCGACTATACGATACCATATAGCATGCGTTTAGAGACCCTATCTCTCAGGCCCAACTAACTGGATATAGAAAATAAACATAAACCAAATTTGAGTGGAATTTTTATTAATTTTTTTCGGCTGCAGATATGAAAAAGTTCATATCGGATGCTATATCTATATGGGGACTAGGCCCAAAAAGGGCCCGATCCTGACCATGTTTGGTAAAATCTCTTGTATTTTGCAAAAATATATACAAAAAAAATTTGAGAAGAATCAGTGCAATATTTTTGTTTTTTGATAGATTTACATAAGTGAAGATCGGGAAGCAGCTCCATATGGGGCCTATGACTAAGAGTTGTCCAATTGGGATCATTTTTGGACTACTGATTAATGGATGTATATATACATACAAACCAAATTTGACTAAGATTTGTATGATAATTTGGATCTTATGGCAATATATGTTGATTTCATAGGGGTCATTTGTATGGGGGCTTGGTCTGAACATGGACCGATTCTCACCAATTTCAACAGCGTTCATCC